>JAOEHQ010041863.1:0-12225 GCA_025447715.1 Asclepias incarnata | reverse complement strand
GTGTAAAACCTTTGTTTTCACATGTAAATTACTAAAATGATGATATCTACGCAACAATGACGGCTAAAAGCGGAGCCTGTCAATCCATGGCGGAGCCATGGTGGCCAAGGGCGAAGCCCGTCAGTCCATGGCAGAGCCATAGCGACTAAGAGCCCGTCAAATAGATCACCCCATCACCGATCACCTCCTATGACCTATCACCCCCTATGACCTATCACCTTATGACCTATCATCCTCTATGACCTATCACCCCCACCACCTATCCTTTATTAATACCCCTAAGGGCGGAGCCCGCTTCGAAACATAATCTTCGGTTAACTTACAGATGTGTAAGGTATATAACTTACACATCTGTATATACAAAAAAAACAAAAATTAAAAAGTCGTCAAAAGTATATCGAGTCGCATCTCCATTGAAAGAGGACGAAATTTTAAGACTACCCATACTTTTTTTTTCTGTCTAACGATGTACGGTTCTTGAGATAAAAGTTTTTTAATGAATTAGATGGAATTTTATGAATTTAAGATCAATGACCTGGATTGATTCTCGCGTTCTTTTTTTTATGGGTTCTCAAAATAACTCACCCCTATATATATATATATTCCTTTAACCATTATTATCTTTCTACCTATTAAAAGAAACACCTTTAATTTTTAATTGATTAAATCATTGTTAGTTTAAAACTTTTGAGTTAATTGTTATTTAATCCTCCAAGTATTCTCATAACTCAATATTGTTTTTAAAAAAGTTAAAAAAAAATTCTTTCAAATATTAAATGAACGTAATTTTTTTTTTCAATTTTAGTTTTTATTTTATATTACAACTAATCAATTAATAATCGTTATAAGATTTACTTTATTCTAAGTTTTAAGTTTACAATGTGGCTTAAAGGTGTCTAGTGTATTAACACGGGACATAATATAGTTATATTAATATAATGCGATTTAATTTTTATTCGTGTTGGTAACGATCGTAAAATACCGAGAGTAAATCATCCATTTTTAAAATAAATTATCCTCACAAGACCATATTTACGACCAATAAAATAGGAATGGACGTGAGACTGGTACCGTCATGTACCAGTCTCGATACCAATGGTATCAATTACGAAAATCACCAAAAAATGGTTATCGATTTCGGTCCTATATGAACAAGTACCAATAAGATACCAACATTTTCTTGTATTTTCAGTATTTTTTCTAGTACTGATCCTGAAAATCATCAAAAATGAATTCCAGTCTTGGTCGCATTAGAATTCGATATCACTTTCTGGTACCAAGATTGAAACGATACCAGAATGAAATTTGGAAAATTTTGATATCCTTGTGATAAAAACTTAAAAAGCCAATAGGTTAGGAAAAAAAAAACATGGGAAAATAAATAAACATGCAAAGTAGATGGTGTAAAAGAAAAAAAAAAACTACAAGTACATGGACCTAATATTTAAATGATATTAATTCAAGAATGTATATGCATCTATCACACAAATCATCATCATCATCATCTATTATTATCATTCACATACAACACCATCACCCCCATCACTCTCACACTAAAACTATACTCTTTCTAGCCATCCCACTTCCTTATTATTGTTTTTTTTTTTTAAATAAGAAAAACAACACAAATGGCTAGCAGTACCACTCCCCTTTCTCTTCATCATTCCCTTTTTTTACTTTCCCATTTTACCCCTACAGTCTTCTTATATTTTCTCATCACAACCACCACCACCACCGCCGCTGTCAACATCACCCACCTCTTATCCCCATACCCAGATCTCTCAGATTTCTCATCTCTCTTAACAACCACCAACGTCGCCGCCGACATCACCGACCGGACCTCCCTAACTCTCCTCGCCGTCCCGAACTCCTTCCTCCGTTCCTCCCCTCTCCTCCACCGCACCCCGTCCTCCATCGCCGACGTCATCCGTTACCATGTCTTGCTACAGTATCTCTCCCTTCACGACCTCCGACGCTTCCCACCTTCCGGCAAACTCATCACCACCTTGTTCCAAACCACCGGCCGGGCGACAAACAACTTCGGATATGTCAATATTACAAACAATCGTGTCACAAACATCACAACTGTCATGTCTCCTGTCGCGTATTCCCAACCACCTAATAATGCTACCGTTATTTCATTAATAGCAAACTTACCTTATAATGTAAGTATATATACTGTCAATTCCTTAATCATCCCTTATGGTTTCGATCTGTTGGCATCAGAAACTCGGCCGCCTTTAGGGTTAAACATCAGTAAAGCTTTAATAGATGGACATAACTTGAATGTGGCTGCTGCCATGTTAACTGCATCTGGGGTGGTGTCAGAATTTGAGTCCGATGAAGGGGGTGCTGGAATAACGTTGTTTGTTCCTACTGATGATGCATTTGCTGATCTGCCGGTAACGGCTAATTTCCAGTCGTTACCGGCAGATAAAAAAGCGGATGTTTTACGCTTCCATGTATTACATTCTTATTATCCACTTGGGTCTTTACAGTCTATAGTTAATCCTGTTCAGCCCACCTTAGCTACTGAGGATAAAGGGGCTGGTAGTTTTACATTAAATATATCTCGTGTTAATGGCTCTGTCGCCATTAATACAGGGATTATTATAGCTTCTGTTACTCAGACGGTTTTTGATCAAAACCCTGTTGCCATTTTTGGGATTTCTAGGGTTTTGTTACCTAAAGAGATTTTTGGGAAAAATGCACAAGTCATTCAAAATGCACCTCCCATTAGTGGCGCCCCGTCGCCGGTTATGCAAACGGCATTTTTCGGACCGGCGTCCTCGCCTAGAGAGGAAATCAACTCATCGGCGGCGACAGCGAATGTACGATTTCTTGTTTTCTTGTGTATAGGATTGTTGTATGTATCATTTGTATGAGTTTTTGGTTTCATTTTGTTTATCATCTTACTTATAATTTAATTACTCTATAAATTATTGAATGGAAAAGGAAAAAAAGTTTCTTTTTCTTATTTTGATGAAACATTTCAAGATTTTTTTATTTTTTTTAATAATTTGTTTGTGTTTTACTCATTTTGTTAAGTTTTTTTCTATCTATGTTGTTCTTCAAT
The DNA here is from genome assembly GCA_025447715.1 of Asclepias incarnata. Classification (NCBI taxonomy): domain Eukaryota; kingdom Viridiplantae; phylum Streptophyta; class Magnoliopsida; order Gentianales; family Apocynaceae; genus Asclepias; species Asclepias incarnata. The sequence goes on along the minus strand of JAOEHQ010041863.1, from coordinate 9,149 downwards.
TCAATATTTTGTTTATTAAATAAAATTGAAGTTACATTGAATGAAACATAGAGTTTGATGCACAAAGTTTGGAACTTCATTAGTGTTTCCTTCCTTAAAATGTTTCCTTTAGGATCTTTGTATACAATTATGTCTTTTTCATTGCTTTGCGAAAGGAAACTCTGCCGAGCCGTATGAGCTGGGAAACTCTCAAGTTTGCATTACCATAGATGTAGCAACTTCTTGCACATTTGGGAAATTTAGGCTATGTTTGTTGGTTGCTTGAAAAGATTGTTTGTTGAGCATAATTTGGTCTTAAGATCATGTATAACGATGTAACTAGAGACATGCATTTTGAAGTATTCTTGTACAACTTTATGCATCAAACATGTATCTTGTGATGATTGATCACATGTCTTTTGCTGAAAATTTTGGAATGTTAGCTTTCTTTTTCTTTAGATAGATCTGGCAGGTTTGCTGAGGAGTATTTCTTTCAATATGAATGCATTGCAAGTTGAATTAGTCATATTTCACAATTCACGTATAGTATTATTGGGAGTATAGTCCTAGCTTAGCCTTATTCATAGAACGGATATAAATTTACATGAGATAATATGTACACAATTTTTAGTCGTACATCACTAATTTGTGTTTTGTGGTGTTTTACATCGGGTGTTGTAACATATGTATAAGTTGGTATACGAGATAAAGGTAGTGGTGTATCCGTCGTCTTCAAAAACGTACATATACTATGGTTTTCCTAGAGTGGTAGAGTGGGAAAGAGACGGGGCGCGATTTATAGCATTCGGTGGCTGAAATGGCAAGGTAACGCAGTTTTATTGGAGTTGCTTAATCTTAAGACGATGTATTTACCTAAGGGAATAACCTATATGCTTCTAATAGCATATAACTTGGGTGCTTTTAAAGGTAAATGAGGAATTATATGCGTGTGTTGTAAAATAGCCAAAGGTTTTTTCTGGAAATATGGATGAAGAATTGGGCATGGTTTTGATGGAGGGCAAAATGGCAACTAATGAGAAATTGAGGGTGTAGAATAGTAAATATGATTGAAAAAGGTACGAATGACCTGTTTGGATAGTAATGTCAAAAAATTTGGTGGGTTATTCGCTGAGGGAGGCGTGTATGTATATATATATAAAGGTTTGGAAGGTAGTGAAAATAATAATAAGAAAGTTGGTGATGAAAGTGGATGACAGATTGGCTGGAAAATGGTGGGATATTTGGGTTTGGACGGCTGTGATTTCACAGACATTTATTCCGAGATAGATTGCTGTAGCAAGCTGCCAGCACACTACCAGTTTTGTACGAGTTATAGATCTCTGCTTGCGTAAGTCGATTATCCTTCCTTCCTATGTGGCCCAATCTAGAACCTCTCTTTTGGCCCATTTTGGGCCCGTTAGATATTATATATATATATTTTCTGATACAAAAATCTCTCAGATTTTTTTTCTTTTTTCTTTTTTTTTTCTTCTTATCTTTTTCTACAAACAAAGAATCCATAAAGTAACAAACAGTAGTCTCTTTATACATCCTATCTGTAACCTGTCAACACTTTATGAGTAAAGAAACAAACAAGTCCTTGAATCACAACCGAAACATCAAACATGCAATATAAATGATCGTGAACTCAATTGACTGGAACTGCATTTACATTGGTTGTGAAAATCAGCATATGAGTAATCATTCAAGACTTTAACTCAAGCATCATTCTCCTTTATTCATCCGTTCACTTGTTAGGCTCTCTAACAATCATTTTGTTAGGGCTGGCAATACTAGAATCAACCCAAAACCCGGCCTGAAAACTACGTTAGGGGTTGTATATTATTGACCTGTTAACCTGTCAATCCACCAACCTGACTTACCCTCCAACTCATTTCAGAGGCGGAGCCAGAACTTTGGTTCAGGGTATGCCAAAAAATTTATTATATATAAACAAGTGACAAAATAGTATTTTGGGTGTGTCAAAATTTACCTATACAAGAAAATAAGGCTAATATACACTAGCGTTTATTTTTTTAGGGGTGGCCACGGCCAACCCTACCCTCCACAGGGCTCCGCCCCTGACCCATTTGACATGTTTAACCCGAAATCAATCCACCAACTGGACAACCTGAGTTGGGTTCGGGTTGACGGGTTGTTTGTTAGGGTTGAGTTTTTCAACCCATCTTTGATATCCGGTCAAATTTAGGTTGGGTATTTTCAACCTGTTAACCCGAACCCGTCAAAGACCCAATTGCCAGCCCTACATTTTGTGATTAGCTATATTATGAATATGATTATGATTATTTGTCAATTAGTAAAGGACAATATGTTTGACGCCCCGTTCAATTTGCCTAGCCGCTTGAAGTCTAGTATGAATGAGTTAACACATGTTAACCTGCCATTCTATTCTTGTATGAACAGAGGAAGTTAACGTAGACAAAAACAAGTTATGTGTTAAAGTCATAATTGAATGCTTTATGTATCAAGTTCGTTCATGCCAGGATCAAAATACAATGTGTTGTGTTATAGTCTTATTATTAAATCTTACTAATTCTTACACTTTTAGGCCCACGTCTTGTTTTGGGTTAACAGATGTATCTTGGACTCCTTGCACTATAGATTGAGTTCGTTTTTTTCTTTTTTTTTTTCTTTTTTTTTTTAGTTTATAATTTTTATGCAGCAACAAAGCCCTACTTGGGCCACCAACGGATTCGAGTTTTAATCAGATTATTTAGAATCTCATGTGTTGGTCTAAGTAATATATGTTCAGCCGTTCAGGCATTACATTCTTTTCAACATGACAGGTGACCTATACACATTATGTACATGAAATATAAATGTATAATATTTTCACAAGATGGGGTTAGTGAGGTTGAGGAGAAAAACCTCTAATAAGAAAGATGTGATGTATTTTTTTTTCCTCCTATTACGAGCTTGAGTCTCACTCGCTTTGTAAGCAGATTAATCTTAAGGCGACTCGCTTTATGAGCTAGAAGTTATAGCGGGTGAACCTCTGTGACGACTAGGAAGTTTATGCCAATGATTGAACTTGTGACCTCTACATCGAGAGGCACAAGTCCTGGTCATAGTGAAATTCCCGATCTCCGGAAACCCCTAACCACCACCGCCGTGAAATCTACCACCACCGCCATCAAATCAGTCATCGCTATTCCGTCGACGACACCACCATCGAGATTCAGATTTGCAAGTGTGTGTGAGAGAGAGACTCGAATTGCAGCTATGTGTGTGTGAGAGAGAGACTCGAATTACAGGTGTGGTTTATGGATAATCCAGATTAGTATATGTATATGTATGATTTCTTTTTTATATGTGTGATGGTAGAAGTGAGTACGTAAGGGTTTGGATCGAAATTGATATGTATAAAAATTGATATATTGGTATATAGATTGGTATAAATATAGTGTATTTCTACAAAGAAAAAGATGGAAAAAAAAGGTGAATATGGGTTTGTTTGAAGGTTGAAGATGAAAAAGATTTTTGGGTTTTTATTTGGAGGAATGAAGAGGGGTAAAATGACGAAAATGTCCTTCACGTGACTTGCACGTGGAGGGAGTTAACGACAGGGACAAGTAGACTTAACAGAAGTTCGACCAGAGGGATGAAAAAAAATAAAAATTAACGACAGGAATAAAAAACCGTTTTTTTAAAAGCCAGAAGTACGAAATTTGCACTTAACCCTATAGATTATTACATATGCATTATATTAATAGGCACAAACGCGCATTTTCTTGCTTCGAGACTTCTAGTTACCAATTAATTAACTTTTGGCTAACCACTTCTAGTAGGACTGAGTTACATGATTGACTATCAAATCAAACGATAAGATCACATAACTATTTTTTTTATTTATTTATAAAGGGAAAAATTATCCCGTGAAATTTATATCACAAATAATAAAACGTTACAACTATATGATGTGGGTTCACCACATAAAAACTTAGCCTAATACGACTAAATGCATACACATGACAGGCCATGTATACGACATCTGTCTAAACGACCACATCTAATCAACCACTTAACGCACATTAGGCTAGACCAAACTATAAACCACTGTAGCCTCATTATTAACCTTATCTAGATTAAGAGCCCATATCCTTATGAATCTTCCATCGCTCCATAGCACAACGAGCACGATCCGATGTTTTGAATCTAAATGAGAACATTTTTAATCGAATATTTCTCATATATGAAAATGAAATATAAAATAAAAATGAATTATAAGCTTTAGATCACATTAATTAAAGATGATGTCACTTAAACAGTAAGATTCTTAACTTTTAATGTAACTTCATGACATCAACATAGAGTATTATCAAATTTGCATTTAACATAGGGGTTGTCTATTTCCACCCCTTGGTGGAAATAGACAAGCATAAATACTTGTACAATCTGCATTGTTTCTTATACGGTACAAGCGGTTAATGCGTAAAAAAAGGGTGGAAATAGCAATGCCCTTATTAATTTGTGTTATATCTGGATCGAGCAATCGAAGCCATCTGATGTAAGACTGTAGGTGTATAGATATTATTATACTATCTATTAAAAGATCTCAAATAAATAGTAACTGGGCAGTTAGGATCGCGCCACGTGGCGTGATCTTTTTTTCTTTTTTTTTTATAAACATTTTGGTTTTTAGCGCTTTTGGCCCCTGATTTTTTAATGTTTTCTTATTTTGGATTTAGTTAAGATCATCTTTAATGGCGAGTGAAATCAAAAGGTGAAATGAAGGTGAGAGGTAGGTGAACCTTTAAGATTAAGAGGAGTGTAGCAACTTCATGGAGGGGGACTTGCACCATGTGGCGCCATGTCACACTCCAAGTTACTACTCTAAATGAGGGGGTAGAGCAACTCATGTGCGTAGGGGGACTTTCGGGACTTTCACCATGTCACAATATATAATTAGTTGGAAATATAAAAAGGTAGAAAAGTAAAGGAGAAAAAGAGAAAGGTTGGCGACATGTATGGAACCCCAAAAGCAAAAAAACTTCCCCAAGTCGGGCCGGGGGAGGGGGGGGGTGGGTTGTTGGTAGTAACTCCAATAGGAGTCGCCTAGTGGAACGCTCCATTTTGCCTAGTCTATGAGGTAAAGGTGAAATTTAAAGATGAAGACATAAGTGAAAAGGGATTGTTGAAATGGTTGACTATAAGGGTGAAATGGGATAGTTGGGTCCGAATTTATTTATTATTATTATTTTTTATTTTGATTGAGTATTTTGTGGGGTATTGTATAGTATTAAATTTGAAGGTGAAAGACTAAAAGGAAAAAAAGAAAGCGATGATAATAAGAAGGTGATGCTGACATGACAGAAAAAAATATAGATAAACGGAATCATTAAAAGTGCATATATGGGATACAACTCATGCATGCAAAATGCATTAAGTTAAAAAAAATTCACCGTAATTCGTTGTTTTTTTCAAAATCTATCTTATTTTTTAAATTCTAGAGAAAAAAAATATATTATCTCATGAGTCGTGACCACGGAGGTATCCGCGATGACTTTGAGCAATCCAAAAATCGAGAGGTCACCTCAAAATTAGTTTGTTTGTAAAACAGGTCAGATCCTTAAGTCATAAAAAAAAACAATTTAATATATCTTACTTTTATATACATTTCAATTATATTTAAATATCAATTGTTGATCATATATATCATCTCATATAACAATCACCAAATGGTCTAGTGGCAAGAAGGCTTGTTTCCTCACAAGAGGTCTCAAGTTCGAGTATTACTCTAGGCATATTTGGGGGTAGCCACATGTATTTAATTTCCACTTATGATGGCCTGGGTGAGTTTTCCCTTCCAGATCTCTGGGTGATAAGGGTTTCTCATCGAAGGTATTTAAATTGGGAATCTATTCTGCAAGGGGGCTCTCTAGCGCGGACCCGATTAAGACAACGTATGCTAGACCTTCCGATATTTGCGAGTAATTCTAACCTTTCAAAAGAAATATATATCATCTCATATATTTTCCACTGAGAATAAATTGTGTTTTACTCTCAATAACAACAACAACCGTACCCAATCCCTACATACAAGGGGTATGGGGGAGGTGAGATGTAGACAGTTTTGTTTCTACCCAATGGTACAAAAACTACTTCCATAAGGACCTCTGGCAATTGTATTCTACTCTCATAAACTTTAAATACAAGTGATCAATAACAAATGAATCTCAAAAATCATCTACATCAATGTGCACATATCAATAAAATAATTTCACTATTCTAGACTAGAAAAGTTATTTATTATACTCATTATACAAAAAAAATGTTCAATTTATCAGATGTTTATACCTGAATTTCAAAATAATTTAGTTACTATAAGTACATATTGGAAATGATATATACACAACAACTTTTAGAAATAAAATGAATGTTTCATATTTCGCATGTATGTAAATATTTATTTGCAAATCATAATTAAGGTGATAGTCAAGGAACAAATCTCAGTTACACATTTCTTCCTACTTCTTCTTTCCCTTCTTTCCTTTTTTATTTTTTTTACCTTATTTTTTTTTCATTTTTAATTTTTTTTTAAATTTTTTAAATAAAAACCTACTCCAAAAAAAGATAATAAATTCTTTTTTTCAAAGGGCGGAACGCGTCAGATAGATCATCTCATCACCGATCACCCCCTATGACCTATCACCCCACCAGTTACCCCTTATTAATACCTTGAGGGTTACTCCCGATAAGGGAAAAGCCCCCCGAATAGGCTACGCCCGTTCGATTAGGGACTACGTCCGTACCGTATCATCACCTGGACAGAAAAAAAAATTGGGGTATAGATTTTTATTAAAGAAAAAATGAAAAATGAAAAAAAAACAAAGTAAAAAAAATAAAAGAGAAAGAAGAAGAAAAAAAAAATATGTGACTGAAATTTGTATATTTATTTTTAACATTTTTTTAGTTTTTATTTTATTACAACCTGTATAACTTATATATATTCTCCATATAAATTTAAATGATGATATATTATATGCACTATTATTATTATTATAATATATATATATATATGATATATGATATATGATTAGTCAATATTTTTGTAACGTTGGATCCAAATGTTGACTTTCCTTAGATCTCACGTATTAATTGATCCATGTAGGTTTTACTATATTTTATTTACACACTTCTTATAAAGGAGATATGAGCGACAAGCCGACAATATATCAATGATGAGTTGATCTAGTGGTTTGGCATTCTTTGGTGACTGAGAGGTCCTAAGTTCGATCCCCACCTAGGCCAACTTTGAGATAAAAGAAGTCCCTCCATGAGGGCTTCGATCTGGGGAGACTCAAGTTCAAGTCTGAGATGACAGGGTTTACCCCTATGAATTATCGTGCCTTCGGACGGATTAGTAGGGGGTTTTCCCCCATCGGTATTTGAAATAGGCATTTCTACTTCGAGGGAACTCTCTAGCGCGGACCCGTTTTAGACAACGTATGCTAGACCTTCCGCTGTCGAATTGCGACACGAAGATCAGACAATAGTCATCTTTAAAAAAAAAAGCAACAATATAAAAGTAGGACTTCTTATGCATAAAGTAGGACTTCTTATGCATGCATCATCTGATTCTATATAATGTGTTTAAAACCAAGGCTTTTGTGCCTTAAATTCTCGCCAAATGTTGTTTGATCGAGTCGGTATACGGGGTGGCATGGCTTGCCACTGCTATACTGCCTATACACATGCAACCATTGTTAATTTGCCACACCATTTACTCCCCTATTTTATTTTAATTTTTTGAACGGCCAACAATTTAACGAACTTTATTTCAATCTCAACAAGGAAATTAAAGCATGTAGGTGTGGAGCTAGCAGGTGGACTAGATGGTATTTCGCTTTACAACTAGCCTAACTTTCTATGTAAATTTATGCTAATGTCTTAAATCCACATAAGTTTCTCTTGTCGGCTCCTCTCAATCAAACAGTATAATAGTTTTAATGGTTTAGTTCTCCTTTTTATTTATGCTTTAATTATAATATTTGAATACAATATTTACCATTATCATTATAGAATGGAGTCGGCCTCTTAAGTTTAAATTTTGATTCAGCCCCACTGTAACACCCCAAGATTTTAAAAGTATAAAATAACATATTTTTGTAGTTTTATCGTTAATAAAAGTTCCTAGTATTTTATCTTGAGAAAGGAAGATGTATTAGTTGGAACTTTAGTGGATAGCGGGTATAATACCCACATATTTGAGTTTAAAACCGGAATGGGGAAGGGGTATGGCACCCCATATCTCTTGATCATTTCTTCTTCCTATCACTCCATCCATCTTTCTCTCTCAATCCTCTTTTCTATTTCAAAGACTTTCAAGTGATTCAAACAACAAATCTATTCAAGAAATCAAGCTCCATTTTCTAGTAATAACAATTTGGGAGATTTTGTGTGTGTGGGAGTATGGGTCGTGGATGAAGAAGGAGAAGAAAGAGTGGGTTGTGATTATCCATTTCTTCACATTGTTACCAAATCTTTGAGGTAAGTTACTTTCCATCTAATGATTTTCAATTAGGGTTCTTGAGATTTAGTGGAATTGGGGATTTCTTTAGCAATGATGAATTTAGTGTATTATTATTGAAATTGGTTACTAGATTGCTAGTAATAATGTTATTGTTTGTGATAATGGTCGAATGATGATTTTGATATGGAAATGTGGTAATGGACATTTTTATTATAATTATGGAAAAAGTTAGTGATACGAGATTTTATGAGGGAACTTGAGTCCCATTGAAAAATGTATGAAAATGGGTTAAGGGAATCATGAGAATGGGATTGGTTAATGAAAATGATGAAGATGATCTTATGTATATGTTTTGATGAAAACGATATTTGATATGTGATGTTGTTAGTTAGTTGAATAAAAGATTGACAATGAAATGTTAGTGACTAATTATAGTCGAATATGAGAAAATGGTATTTTGTAATGGTGTGTAACCACATTGGATAAGTGGTAACGAAAATGAGATTTTGAAATGGTAAGATTACTCAATGGCATGATTTGATAAATTGAGTAAAAGGGGAACTAGTGAATTATGGCTAGATGGTATTGTTGTGAAAGATAACCATATGTATGTGTTGTAATTAATTGCTAGGTTGAAAGCAATGTTGATATTGTGATCTTGCGGTTATCTTGGATT
>JAOEHQ010041852.1:0-12228 GCA_025447715.1 Asclepias incarnata | reverse complement strand
GGTCGTTTGTTATAATGTGTGATTTGTTTACGAATATGGTTCACACCCTTGATTCCGCATTTTGGGGGTGTGACAAATATAGTTTTTTTTAAATATATAAGTTAAAATAAATTAAATGAGATAATTATAAAAATAAAAAGTTTGACTAAATATATAAACTTATAAAGTAAGTATTAATTAATATTTAAACTGTAAGAATATATTGGTCATTTCGCATATCTAAAAATTAAATAATTCAACATGATTTTCTATATTCATCTCTTCATACCCCACCTATGCCGGGATTGAACTCACGTAGACTCGATTCTCGTTGTTGTTGTATAGATAAGAAAAAGAATCGCCCCTTTTCACATCCTATTGAGTCTACATTTATTTTTTGGTTTTTATTTGCTTATAAACTTTAGAAAGTGTACGGCCATGGCCCATGGATAGCCCATTAAATGCTTACCAGAAGGCAACAAACACAAATGCCACATGGGTCAGTCATTTCTTATATTAGATTAAGGGGAGCGGATGTGACACCATGTTACATCCTAAGATGCTACTAAAAAATGAGGGTGGTGTTTACGGTATCTTAAAAGCATCTTGGCTTTGGATTTTGAAGAAAGCAAGAGAAAAAGCAAGGGGAGCCAGCATCCTCTGCAAGTTATGGAGCACCTCAAAATGGTGCAAGTCGCCCAAGTGGGATGGTGTATTAGGCGGATTGAGGCTTTTTGGAGGTGAAGCCGCCTGACGCTTCATACCCCATAGCTTTAAAGCCTCTACACAATTTTTTTTCCCGATAAACATCACACAGTTATGTACTGTATTGTATAACTGTGTAATAAATATAATTTTTGTGTATACATATAAAAAGTTTGTGTAGGGACCTCCTGGCATTTTAGATGCTTGAAAAAAAATGAAGAGATATTGTCTATTTAAAATGATGTATGCGTTCGTAATTGAAGTCGAAAATGTTCATGAAAAATGGGATCACAATCTAATTGGAAAAACAAACCATTATCTGAGGGTAGATAGTAACTAGTAAAATACCCGTGTATTGCCCGAGTTATTGTTATTAAAATATAATTGAAAGTCATAATTTGTATGTGAAATATGGTTAATTCGAAGACAAAATATACTAAAAAATGAGACAAAATAAACCAAATCAACATACAAATAAATATAAGCCTACCATTCAAACCATACCATTCAAACAATTTGTATGTGGAATACGGTAAATTCTAAGATTTTGTTCTACATCATGATTACCACTTCAATGTATATAAAGTAAATTCGTTAAGTTTTACTAATTTTGTTCGAAGATTAAATTACCACTTCAATGTCTAGTAATGCATGATTGCTTAATATGTATGTGTATATATATATACTTAGAATCAAAATTGAGAGTAAATGTTGTAGATATGTTATTTACTTGATTAAGATTATCTTCATCACGATAATATCATCAAAGAAAACAATGTCATCAAAGAGAGCAAATGCATGTTTAGCATCATAATCCAAATCATCAATCTCCTCATCATCCTGAATCGTTAAATGACAATTACATCATCTCATTTCCAATTTTTGAGGTTTTCTTCTCTTTGTTGTTTGTTGATTTGTACAACATCATGAAAATGGAGTTAATAATTAGTCACATAATATATGTATCATTATAATGATTTGAAAGAAACTATAACTTGGTTGATAACATATCTTTTTTCATGATGATAGCATCTGCTGGTTGAAGACATCCTTCTTTTTAAAATATAAATTTGGTGAAGCTTATGATATAAGAAATTAAATAGTACAGATGAATATGACCTATCTATATTTCATATGCGAAATGACCGATATACCCCTACAACTTAAATATTAAATAATACTTGCTTTATATATTTAGTCAAACTTTCCATTTATACAATTAACTAATTTAATTTATTTTAACTTATATAATTTTTTACTTTAATTATGAAAATCACAAATATGTATTACAAAAATAATGAAAACGTTATTTTTAACTACCAGCGAGAACCATTGCGCGGACACTCCGCTAGTTTGTATTTATATAATGTTTTATTAGTGAAAAAGTAGAGGTAAAAATGTGTATTAAAATTAAAATTTGAATTAACTATCTTCCTATTTAAATGGGTAAAAGCTAATTCAATCAGATGGTTATAATTAAATATATTTTAACTCACCGAAAACAATATCTATATAATAATTATTTTTCCAAACTTTTATATATTTTTTTCACTGTATTTTCTTTCTATGATTATTTATGTAGCAAATTTCATCGAAAAGTGTTATACCCGAATTTTTAATTTATACCACTTAAATATCATATATATTTGTATTCAAACGATTACATACGTATACAACTCGACCTGACATAAAACATTGCTTAAAACGACATACATTAAAACTTCCAGAATAGCAAGGATGCTCGCACAGATGCTCAACAGATGCTCGTGAGCATCTGTGCTCTTCCTGAATAACAATTCTTTTTTTCCATTTCGACTATAATCTGAGCCAAACATTGCGATATTATGATTTTATAAATACTTTCAATACATGTTTTTAACGTTTAATATCCTTTACTTGTTTGTATTTTAATTCCAATATGTATGTTTTTAGTTACTTATTATTTGCATAAGTGTTTTGTAGGGTCATTGTGTCATTTAAATGCTTGTGAAGCAAAATAGAAGCTAGAATAGATAAATGACTACTTAAAATAGTGATCAAGTAAAGTCATGGTGTTCGGGTATGTTCGTGATAAAGATATTGCATGAAGCGAGACAAAATAAAAGAAATAGAAGTTTTGGATCAGTTACTCGGATTGACCGAAAATTATATAATTATTAGTAATTACTATATTAAAAGAATAGGCGAGGAATAGTAACAAGACGATGTGTCCCAACCAGGGGCGCCATGTGTCGCTTTTGGATTATTTTTTTTTACCTAGACAAATGGTCCGCTTATATCTTGACACGTGGCGACTTTCGGGGATTTTTTTTTTTTTGATTTTTTTTTCTTGCATATAAAAAAAAATATATATATTTGATATGACAAACTTTTGAGCAAACATATTTATGATGGAGTGGTTTTAATGCTGCCTTTCTAATTGTTTTAGCCCTTTTCTTTTATAGTGATTTTTGGCAAACTTTTGAGCAAACATATCTAGGATTGTGTGGTTGTGGTATTGCCTTTAAAGGAAAAAAAATTGATACCCACGATAGTGGATATAAACCGACGTCGCACATCTAGCGGCGCGAACCTCCTAGTTACTAGTCATGCTCAAAAACCGGGTTTTACCCAAACCGAACTTGACCCGAACCCAAACCGGTTTTTTGTCAACAGGACAAAAACCGGGTTTGACCATACCTGAACCAGTTTCAAACCGGTTTTTTGTCAACGTGGACCGGTTTTTCAGTTTTTTTTTTTGCCAGAACCCGACCCGATTTGAACCCGGTCCAAAAACCCGAAACCCAAACCGGTTTCAAAATATCGGGTTTTTTCCTTCTTTTTTTTTGCCAAAAACTGAACCCGACCCGATTTGAACCCGGTCCAAAAACCCGAAACCCAAACCGGTTTCAAACTATTGGGTTTTCCAAAACCCCAACCGGTTTTGGTCTAACCCGGGTTTGACCGGATAGAAAACCGTTCTTTGAAGCCGGTTTTTCAAAAACCGGTTTTTTTTGTTCACTAGTTACACAATAATTCAAGTAGGCCTGGGTTTTAGGCTTGGCTTCTAGACCAGCCCTCCATGATTGGGCCGAATTAAAAGCCCCGAAGTTTTCTTGAGCAGCTTTGTTTCCTCAATTCCTCTATTGAGCCGTGAAAGAGCCCAACACCCTCATTGTTTTCTTTTATTTTGGACAGCTGTGAACAAACATGCCCAACACCATCACTTTATTTATTTTTGGGCGGTCTTTGTTTTCAGTCTCTTCAGTCTTCAGCTGCAACATTTGGCTGTGGCTCCTCATTGAACCAACAATCTTTCTTCAAATGACTGTACTTGTTGCAGTGAGTGCATTGGGGTATCATGGATCTGTCAAAGCCACGAGAACAGCCACGACCACGAAATGGGCCACGTACACGACCTCTTGATCCACCATAGTTATTCATACGGGCTTGTTGATTTCTTGAAAAACTTGAAGTGCTTGCTGGTATGATTTCTCTTCTTTTTCAGGAGTGTGGCTGTTGATTCGTTCCTCTTGTGACTGCGTCTGCAGTGAGCCCATTAGTTTAATAGGAGAGAGCGTTAATAGATAAAGAGATACTCCACAATGGTTTGATCAGTCACTTCTTCACCATATGCTCGTTTTTGACTCACGATAGCCATCACTCGTGAGAAATAGTATTCACCTACGAGTTCACTGTCTTTCTTGACAAGATTTTCAATATCCCGTCTCAGCCCTTGCAACTTTACAGCTTTTACTCGAGTATCTCCTTGGAACTCCATCTGAAGGATCTTCCAACTCTCCTTCGCTGATTTGGCTACTGCAATTCCGGAGAATGATTGATCGTGCACACCGTGCTGGATAACAGCCATGGCATGTGCATCTCTTCTTCTAGCCGTTCTCAATCTGTTCTGGTCTTTTTCACTGTCATCACTGCCTATCTCCATCAGGTCCCTTAAGTCTCGTGACATTAGGATGGTTTTCATCCTAATGCTCCAGTGCGCGTACCCTTCTCCTATGAACATAAGGATTGGGGTTGGAGCAGTTGGTAGGGTACTCGTTTGATCGGCCATTGGAATTTTGGAGGGTTAGGAAAGTGCAGGAAGATATTGAGCCAAAGCTCTGATACCACTTCTGGTTTTTAAGCTTGGATCGTAAACGAATAGAGCAAAAGAGAGGCTAAAGGATTGATGATTTTTATTGAATGAATTGCACTATACAATGAAATAGATAAAACAACTAAGTTTGGATTATTTTTTCATCATATCTTATGAAACTCTCCATCAACATTGATGGAAAAGAAATACTCAGTACCAAGCAACAAAAAACAAAATGCGTGTATCGCATAATCTTAGTTCTACTTCCAGTTATTTTTGCGTCTGCAGATTTTTAGAGGGGAATACTTTGTTCGTTTGTAAAGAAATTACCCGGGTCGGTCATTGTCTTCACTTTCACCAATCTATCAAAATTTCTCTTGAAATATTTTTCTCCGTAAACTTTACCATCTGCATAGGTATTGTTTCCGACTCTACTAGTACCAATGTCAAGGTCTCTATAGTTCATATATGCTCCTCTTGGGCTCTTCGACACATAAGGCGTCAAGAAATCGTAAAGAAGTCTCGTTTGATTAACGTAGTATGCTTCTATTTCAGACCCGTTTTGATTCCAGTTAACACTGTACTCAATTTTGAATATATTTCCTGCTCGATGTGGGAATGGAGTCTCCGAATCTTGAATTTCACTCATTCTTCCACCGTATGGGTTGAATACTAGCTCCACGACCTTTAGTTCCAGCATTTTTTGCAATAACGATTCTAGCCCGTGTCTAGGAATCGGGGTTTGTAGGTAATCAGATTTTCGTTTTGCAAATTTTGGAGAAAAACTTCGTTTTAGCAAAACCTCCACACCGTTCTTATCACTGCTTGACCAAAAAAGCTCAGATTTTATCCAACTCATTTCCTTACAGTCATTTTTTTGTATACCTAGTTCGGGAAATCCTGTGTTCATTACAGAAACAAGACGATCCGAATCTCCTAGAAAAAATGCGGTAAAACTTGCATGAATAGTGCTCTTGGTGTTATCAGGCTTTACATTTAACCTTATGAAAAGATCTCTATCAATCTTGTCAGCTACATATTGCCACTGGTTAACAATGTCAGTTGCGTTTTCTTCTAATGTTTTTGATACTCGGAACACAGTGACGATTTCAGGAACTCGAACAAGTTGTACTTTATACGAGAGTATAACTCCAAAGCTTGCACCTCCTCCACCCCGGATGGCCCAAAAAAAATCTTCTCCCATTGATTTTCTATCCAAAACCCGACCCCTAGCATCAACTATCATTGCATCAATGACATTGTCTATGGTTAATCCATATTTTCGCATCAAAACACCATATCCACCTCCACTAATATGGCCACCTATTCCTACAGTCGGACATACTCCTGCTGGGAAAGCATGAACTTCGCTTTTTTCCCATATCCGGTAATAAAGTTCTCCTATGGTGGCACCTACTTGAACATTTGCAGTTTCTTCGTCTATGTTGACATCAATTGTACGTATCATTGACATATCAAGTAGGACAAAGTTAGTGTAGGCGACATAAGACAGTCCTTCAAAATCATGACCACCGCTCCGGATTCTAAGGTTCATTCCCATGTTCTTAGAGCAAATGATTGTGGACTGGACATGGGTTTCGTGTAATGGGGTCACGATGATTACAGGTTTGGGAGTATTTATTGTGTTGAACCTTCTGTTTCTGATGTAGGCTTCTAAAGTTGAAGTGTACGATGAATTGTTTTGGTTATAGATGAGTGATGAGACATGATCAGATGCGTTTCGTCTGGACATACATCCAAGAAAGGTTTCATAAACAGAAACATCGGCTACTACGGATGTAAAAAACTGGACAATAGAAGGCAATAAGAGTAGCAGAAGTATATGGTAACAACACTTCATTGCATTCATGTTCTGTTCAATCAACACTTCATTGTATTCATGTTCTGTTCAATCAAAAGCTATATATAGTTGTTTTTTTTTGGGCAAAGGGTTACCCCGGTAAATCTTATTCCATATTAACAATACGATACAACTATACAAGTAATATGGCTGAGTGCCATACTAGTTCATATATACGACATGCCGTATATATGTAAATACCGAAACAAAAACCTAAATAGGGGTATATAGTTGTTTTACTTAGGCTCATATGAAACATTGTTTTGTCCAACCCATAGGTATCATCTATGAAGATGTAAATTTAACCTCACTTGTATTGTTTGGGCATGGTCAGTTGATCCCACAACCATCGCCATCGACCCAACCTGGCCGGCAGATACCTTGCTACAAACTCCAGACTGAATCCGTAGACACACCTTTACTTAATCCGACAACTTCTCTAAAAACCCAATAGAGGTTTATCTCTTAAACGACTGAGAAACAAAGAGATGCCTAAATGGATGGCTTACAGCTAAAGAAACAGGTCAGAAATGAATTCAGACATATTAAGGGCTGGGTTGCATTGACAATGTAAACAGAATTGCATTGCCTCTTCAAATCGCCATTTAAATGCCCATTTGTCCCCAGTTTTTGTTCACCGGACGACTTCCAGTTTTCGAACCCTTTGAATATGGACAACCGTTATGTCTCCTGCTCCAACAATATTGCTGATAAGAAACAGCAAAAAACCATCCCGGATAATGGTGAAACGCATCCCTCCTTCATTTCTGCACTTGATCATGTCATAAAGCCGACTGCTTTGAAAAGATGATTGGAATACAATATGAATTGATATCCATTATTTCAACAAAATCCGTGCAAGAGGATAATTTAGTTATTTGGAATGTTCCTAGCTTAACACTCAGGGGGTGGCAACGGGAGCGGCATGCCTCATGCTGTCACGGCACACCGCCGCCACTATTGCGGCATCGTTGTGGGATGGAGCTTCACGGCATGAATTGCCGCAGCGGAAAGAGGGGTGAGGGAGCGTATGTGACCGTTGCCACATTTAAAAAATAGCCCTTTTTTAAAACCTATTTAAACACTACCAATATATCATATTTTCACATAAACAAATCACCTATATTTTCCCTCAAACAAATCACTACAACACTCAATAAAAAAAATGACTTCATCCTCCTCTTCCTCATCCGAGGAGGTTGTCTCCCCCCCCGATTCCGATATTGAGTTATCCACAGGTACTACCCTATCAACTTTTTTAGCGTGTATGATTCCATTGACACGGCAAGCACAAGCTTTACCGAACCCCGGGCGTATGTGGAACGTTTTAGGCTTATTTCGTTGAAGAACCAAAATTTCCTGACGACCTTTTCCATTTAAGGTTTCGTATGAATAGAAGCTTGTTTGTAAAAGTTGTTGAGGATATTGAGGAGAATTTGGAATAGTTTCAAGAGGGGGAAGACGGGAGGGGGAAAAAGAGTTTCACTGCGAAAATGCACATCGGTCATTCGGCAACTCGCAACGGGTGAACCGTCAGATAGATTTGATGATTATTTAAACATGGCACGAAGGACGTCAGGTGAATGCTTCTCATTTTTATAAAGTTTATACGTGTTTTTTATTTATTTATTTTCGGTTATTTGTTTTGTATTTTCGGTTTATGACTATTTTCAATGCTTTTATATAATAGTATTTTAATATGTTGTAGGTGAATGCCTTGATCATTTTTGTGATGCGATCGTTGCTTTATATAGTCGAGAGTTCTTACATAGGCCGACAGCCCACGACGTTGCACGGATATTCAAGGCACATGAAGAACAACATCACATTCCTGGAATGCTTGGTAGCATTGATTGTACACATTTCATTTGGCGAAATTGTCCTCGACAGTTGAAGGCCAATATAGAAAGGGTGATCACCAATACCCGACTATTATGCTTGAAGTCGTCGCTTCAAATGATTTGTGAGTTTGGCATGTGTTTTTTGGTCCTCCCGGGTCAAACAACAATATCAATGTCTTGAATCAGTCTCCATTGTATCTTAGGGAACGGAATGGAACGACGCCAAACACTTCTTTTTTTGTAAATGGACGGCATTACAAACGCGGATATTATCTTACCGGTGGAAGCTATCCTAGGTATTCAACGTTTGTTAAAGAAATGCGTATCCCACTGACCCAAAGGACAAGAGATTCAAGAAGCTAACAGAGGGGGCAAGAAAGGATGTCGAACGAGCTTTTGGTGTTTTTAAGGAAAAATGGATGATTCTTTGTCGTCTTCTCCGGGCTATGACCGTCGAAAAGATTGGAAAAATCGTTTATACTTGTTGTATATTGAACGATATGATTATAAAAGACTACGGGAGGCCGGGAGGGCAATATCACCGGTTCATATAATGGATCAGTCAGTCGCGGCAGTTTATGACGAGAATGTACTACCGGAGTTACTAGACGAAGATATCCATCACCACCTCTGATATCATCTGACGGAGGTAGGTATAATTTAAAAAAGAAACAAATATATATAACCAAATGGGGTGGTGTTTAGGCTGGTCACTTAATATCGGTGTTGGTTGTTGGATTTTCCGAAAAGACATGTACCATGAGGTCATGTGCCCAAAGGATCGTGCCACCCGATCGACCTACCTGGCCACTCCATTTTGGTAACCAAAAATGACATAATTAATACAAATAATTTAACAAATTGTATGAACCAAATTTTTATAGGAACAAAAATGTTTTGAGACTTCCTTTGGAATGTTGGTCAGTAGTCAGTTGAGCTAAGCCAGTAGTCACAAAGGCGTTCGATAACTTAGCTTCATCGACTAAGGATTTAACTTTCCCAACTCATCAATGAGATGTTTGAAAGTTTACTCATTTAAAGGTTTTGTAAAAACATCAGCAAGTTGTTTATCAGTGGTAATGAAATAAATTTCAATATCACCATTCATAATATGATCACGAATGAAATGATACATGATGTCAATATGTTTTGTCTTGGAGTGCATAACTGGATTGTGAGATATGACAATGGCACTGGTGTTATCATAAAAGATAGGAGTCTTTGAATACTTAACACCATAATCAAGCAACTGGTTCTTCATCCAGAGTATCTGGGCACAACAACTGGCCGCAGATACATACTCAGCTTCAGCAGTGGATAGTGAAACTGAAGTTTGCTTCTTACTAGTCCAACTTACCAGTTTGCCACCTAGGAAATGACAACCACCAGTTGTATTTTTCCTGTCTATCTTACAACCTGCATGATCAGAATCTGAATAACCCATTAGATCCATACTTGATCCCTTGGAATACCAAAGAGCCAAACTGGGAACACATTTTAGGTATCTAAATATGCGTTTTACAACATGCATATGAGATTCCTTAGGATTAGACTGATACCTAGCACAAAGACATGTTTCGAACATTATATCAGGTCTACTGGCAGTTAAATACATCAGTGAACCTACCATCCCTCTATAGGTAGTAGAGTTCACTAATCAGAGTGCAAATTCAATGGAGCAGAAATTGGAGTATTCTTTGATGAGATTGAGTCAAAACCATATTTTCTTAATAAATCTCTAATATATTTTTCTTGATTTATAAAAATACCATCACTGGTTTGTTTAATCTGAAGTCCTAAGAAAAATGTTACTTCACCCATCAGACTCATTTCATACTCAGATGACATGATTTTAGAAAATCTTTTGCACAAATTTTCACCAGTAGAGCCAAATATAATATCGTCAACATAAACTTGTACTAGTAAGATATTACCTTTATCATGAAAAATCAACAAGGTATTATCTATAACACCCTTTGAAAAACCATTTTTAAGAAGATGTTTGGAAAGCATATCATACCAGGCACGTGGGGCCTGTTTTCGACAATACAAAGCTTTGTCCAGCCTATATACCCAATGTGGATGTTTGTCATCAATGAAGCCTAGAGGTTGCTTTACATACACTTTTTCTTCCAGTTTTCCATTCAAAAAGGCACTTTTGACATCCATCTGGTAGACTTGAAGTCATGGTGAGCAGCAATGGCCTTGTCATAGTCTCCATCAAAGACAGCCTGAACTTGATGAGGGACTTGAACATTAACACACTTGGTGGTTCTTTTGGCACTAGTACACCATGACTCAGTAATATGTTTCAATTTTGAATACTTTTCATCTGATTCTTTAGCTTCTTGTAAAAGAGTTGCATTGAGATGTTTCAAAGCTTTAATATCAGATTGGAGTTTTTCAATGGTGTCGTCCCTAGCACTAAGATCGGATTTTAATGCAGTTATTTGATATTTAAGATCTTTATTATAATGTTTCTGCAAAAGAATCTCATCACCAAGTTTGTTAAGCTTGACAAGCTTTTCATTATCAAAAAGAGAAAAGAAAGAATGTACCTCAGTGGAAGTAGAGGAGCTGCTTGTGCTTGCCTGAGCTGACAGATTCTGCCTTTGAATCTTAGCAATATCTTCAATGAATTTTTCAGTTGATTCTCTGGCCATGTAACATTTGGCATCTTCAAACTTTTCATCTTTTGAAGAGGTGTCACTTTCTGCCCAGTCTTTAGCAACAAGACTTTTCTCAGTCAGCTTGGCTAGTTCACTCAGCTTGTCAACTTGAGCTTGCAGAGCTTTGTATTTAGCCTTAAGCTTGGCATATTTCTCACTCCTCCCCCCTTTGGAATTCTCAGCTTGAGATTCTCTTTTTGATCTGCAGTTATTTGCCATATGACCAGTCCTGCCACATTTATAGCATGTGACTTTGGTCATATCTAGAGGCTTTTTGCTCTTATCAGCTTAAGTAGTCTTTCCTTTTCCCTTGAACTTTCTGAATGATCTTTGTTTGAATCTTTCAGCCAATAGTGCCACTTCCTTTGCCAAATCATCACTACTGTCATCTGAGTTGTCCCTGTCAGATTCAGAACAACTAGATTTGCTCTTCTCAACACAGCTTATCCCAACATTTGGTGAAGGAATTATCTCTTTGCTTTTGGAACTAGGATGCTCAGTCATAGAGACAACAAGTGCAGAACTAGACTGTCCATAGGAATCACCCATACCAATCAGCTTTTCAGCTTCACAACACTTTTGATTATGGAGTAAATCAAAGAGTCCTGCAAGATCTAATTCCTTATAAATTGAACACAGCTTAACTGAGGAAATGTAATTGTTCCATTTTGGAGGCAGGGAGTCAAGAAATTTGCTCTTTAAAACATCAGAACTTTTTACAATTCCAACAGTTATCAAGTCATTCACCAAGGCATTGAATCAGGTATGCGTATCAGTCAATGATTCATTCTTGAGAAAAAAGAATCTTTCATACTTCCTAGTCAAAGTGGTAATAGTCGACTCCATGGAAGTAGAAGAACCCTCAAACATGACTGTTAGCGTTTCCCACATTTTCTTTGCTGTTGGACACATTTTAATGGAATGATAGATGTCTTTTGGCACAGCCTGGACAATAAAGTTTCTTGTCTTAACATCCGGATTAGCTAACCTTCTATCCTCATCTACCCAATCTGCCTTATTTTTGACAATTGTTCTTACCTCAGCTGGAATGGTCGGTTGTCCATCTCTCACTGTAGCATCAATTACTACAGTGCTAGT
>JAOEHQ010041841.1:0-12231 GCA_025447715.1 Asclepias incarnata | reverse complement strand
TTAATAACCACACCACCACCATCGCCACCGCCGCAGCCACCACCGCCTCCACTACACTGCCGCCGCTACCATCATTGTCGCTGCATCGTGCGGGCATGCGTCTAGTAATAGTAAGATAACCTTACTATAAGTATATTTGACTACCTTTATATTGTCGCCGTAGAGAAAATACGTAAATTTTATGTAACTATTGAACGAGCGAGCCATATCTTTTAACATATTTTTATGTTTGTTACTATTGCTTTTTTTAAAGCTCGTGTATCAATTAATTTAATATGTTCAAGTACAAAATTCTTTAACTTGACAACACAATAAGCATTATTGAACTTTTCTTTCTATCTCCCCCCTTTCCTTTTTTTTTTATTAATAATTTGAAACTAGAGTTTAACTCTGTATATATACACAAGAATGTTCTGGTAACAACGTTCAAAATATTTGAACCATATTATATGTAATAATATTTATAAAATCAGCTAATTCATCAAAAATAATAGTTAACGTATAACTTTCAAATTGTTATTGATTATTAATTAATAGCGAATGCATCACCTTCAATGGAATGATTATTTATATGTATATTTTAAAATTTTGACGGGTTAATATTTGTAAGAGTACTATTGCAACATGAATTGCAGTATGATGTTTGTCATAGATTAACACAGAAAAACAAAAGAATAAATATTTTATATGGTAGTAATTTGTTTACATCAGATAAGAACAAAAATTGTTGATATATGTAGTACCGAGTACGTATAAGAATAGGAGATATGACTAGAATATCTTTGTTGCTATGATGACCAGATTACTATAAAGATACACCAAACACTATACTAGAGGTATATAGATGTCTCGTCAATAACACATACCATTTTTATGTCTGGTCTTGTTGCTTGAGAAGAAAAGAGTATTTTTTGAATTTTCCGTTTCAAGTAATGGATATATATTTTATGAATCATTATGATATGGGAATCATGGGAAGTTTAAAAATTTTTGATGAGTAAAGCTAAGTAAGAAATTATTGTAAAAAAATGTAAAATAAGCATGAGGGTTTTCTAATCAATTTATTTGGAAAAGACAAAAGTCTCCACAGATATAGGGTATGTTTGGCCAAAGTAGCTGTAGCTTGTAGTTGGAGCTGTAAGCTGTAGCTTTTAAACAAAGCTGTTAGCTAGAGCTTTTATTTTTCAGAGGTGTTTGGTATGATAGCTGTAGCTGCAATTTAAGAGTGTAAAATGACAAAAGTGGATATTAAAATCTTCAAACAAAATTTATGAAAAAGGTATTTGTGTAATTTTAAAAATTAAAAACTCCATCCAACCTAAAAGCTCCCAAAACGTTACTTCAAGTAGCATTTCATTTTGGAGCTTTTTCTTTCAAATAAAAGCTCAAGCTAGTTGCATCCAAACAAAACTTTTAACATAATGAAAGCTTATTGTTCAAAATTAAAAGCTAAAGCTCATAAAAAGCTTCTGAAAAGCTCTTGACAAATATGCCCATAAACAACTTAATCAAATTATTCCCGTAACTACTTTTAAATCTTTTTTAGACCACTCTCAAGATGTTATCTAGTAAAATTCAAACCTAAAACTCTTATAAAAACTTTAGTGATGTTATCTAGTGATGATTAAAACAATTATTTTATAAGTCTACTAGATAGATATATTAACTTGATGTATTTTTCGTCATTCTAATGAATAACTAGATTTTTCATATTCCGGTTATCCCAGGAGGACAAGTAAGGATGGCAAAAGAAAACCCATACCCGAAATTTTGGGCTAGGTTCGGTTCCAGGTCTGTGTGTCTCGAGTTGTGTATGAGACGGTTTTTTGTTTTTTTGTTTTTGAGGGTTTGAGTCCTGGGATAGTTTTAGATGCAAACTCGTATACCCGATCCGTATACCCAAAACCCATCCCGAACCCATATACCCAACCCATATATATTACATTACATAATAGTAATATTTCAATTTCCAATGGATATTAAAAAGTATTAAAATACTAATTGGGCTAATACGTGCTAGTTTAAGAACAAATCGTACAAATAATTGTAGTAAGTAAACCAGTTCTGAAAATAAAAATAAAAGTTAATGGATCGTCGATTACCCGTGGGAAAACCCGTTATCCGATAGTTTGTAAGTAAACTGGTTTGGGACATGAATATTTAATCGGGCCCGGGTCAGAGATTACCTAAACCAGACCCATACCCGGCCCATTTCCATCTTTAAGGACAAGTCTTTTTTACTCAGATATATGCGATCTAACCGAAATATCCCATCTAGTGACTGTTTCAGAACTCTTTCCTAGCCACCCCAAGATTACAAAAGATGATACTAGTACCATATATTTTAATAAATGAACCGCGTTCATGCATCACTCACTTGTATAGTTTGCTGTAACAATTGTACAGTGTAATAAATTAATCAAAATCCATGCACATTTATCATCTCCCCAAGATTATACATAGGAACTTTTGCACCTAATACCTCTTGTAAAGATTTTTTATATGTTAAACACTAGCCACCTTGGAAGTGGTTGAATAACTAAAATTTAGTCTTATGTACATATAGTGATATACATAGAAGTTAAATTTCAAGATTTTATAATATTTTGAATAATTTTATGTGTAATGATATTCACATTCTATATATTAGCATGTGTCTATCACTTTATATGCTATAGGATTTGAGTCAGATTGTTAAACCATCTTCAATGGTTATATCATTAGAAATTCTTATGAATCATTAGCCAATGGTATGTTTCTTAACCATTAAAGTATATCTATAGTTTGGTATCTGTGGGTAGAAATCCTTAATCGATGATGTAATCATTAGGCATCCTTATACTTTTTTTTTTTTTTTGTATATGAAATATGTGTGGTGATGTGAAAAATGTAAGGATATGTAAGGATGTTTGTATGGTTGGGGGTAAAAATAAGGATTTTAAAGATTTGTAAGAATGTTTAATGATATGATATGACAGCGAAAGATAACAGATATGACTACTTAAATCATAACTTCCTTATATCCATGTATATCAATGGAATTATATTGTTGTTTTTCAATAAATTTATCTAAAATGATAGTTAACATTTAATTTTAATAGTTATATTAAAAATATATATACACGTTCTGTAAGTTAGAGTGGAGGGAGTGGTGAGCTCTAACCCAATTCTATGCAAATTGCCATGTCACTATTCCCCAATAGGATTGTTCCATGTAAAAGCAACATAATTCTACCCAAATCAACCCGAATGGAGGGAGTGGTGAGAACCAACCCATCACCAAATTCTTTTTTATTTTTTATTATTTTTATTACATAAAATAGCAAATAATATAAAAATAAAAATATAATAATTCATTAAAATTAAAAAATACAATCAATGTTGACTTTTAAAAAAAAACATTACTTAATACTTAAAAAAAAGTAGATTTTAAATAGTAAAAACACTAATCATCGAAGCATGCTAAGTTTTGAGCCGCTACGTGATCCGTAAGATCATATCGAAGACGGTGCTGGACAAATTCGTCTAATCCGTTACCACCCTCTCGTGGAAAACTGCCTGGACCGGCCCATCCATTATATGAACCCGCGAGATTGCCCTCCCGCCGCCTTTTATAATCATATTGTGCAATATAATACACGCATGAATGTAAGTGCTAATCTTCTTGACGGTTATAGGCAAGAGACGACGTTCGAGAATTTTCCATTTTCCTTTAAGAACACCAAAAGCTCGCTTGACATCCTTTCTTGCCCTCTCTTGGTAACTTTTTGAATTTCTTTTCCTTTGGGTCTGTTGGATACGGATATGCTTTAACAAATGTTGACCACCTAGGATAGATTCCATCGGTAAGATAATATCCGCGTTTGTAAGCCGTTCCATTTCGCTCGGTAAAATAAAAGTCAGACTGATTCAATAAGTTGATATCGTTGTTTCACCCCGGGGACCAAAATACACATGCCAAATCCACAAATCCTGTGAAGCAACAACTTCAAGCATAATAGTTGGACCGTTATGATCACCTTTCGTATATTGCCCTTTCAACCTTCTAGGACAATTCCGTCATTCAACATGTGTACAATCAATGCTACCAAGCATTCCAAGGATGTGATGTCTCGCTTCATGTGCCTGGAATATGCGTGCAACGTCTTGTATCGTCGGCCTACGTAAGTACTTTCAACCATATAACTCAATGATGGCCTCACAAAATTATTCACGACATTCACGTGACGTTCTTACAGCCATGCATAAATATTCATCATATTCATTGGGGGGATTACCTGTGATGAGTTGCCTAACGGCCGATGTGCCTTTTTGTATCGCCGTGAAACTTTTTTCCTCCACGCGTCGTAACCTTCTTGAAATACGGATATCTCGTTTCAATGTCACCAACTATTTTCAAAAACATGCTTTTATTCATATGAAACTTCTTTCGAAAATAAGCTTCGTCGTACTTTGGTTCTTCAACGAACCAGTCATTCATTAGAATTTGATGACCTTTTTCCCGATGAAGTTCTATGTTTGTATGACTTTGATAGCTAGAGCTTGTCGTGTCTTCAAACATTTGATACGCGTTAAGCAAAAATTGCATCGAGCAACCCGTGGATATCTCATCGGATGAAGACGGAAACACGTATTCCGATTCGAAAGAATCGGAAGATATTTTTGTGATAAAAAGTTTGGGATTTTATGAGAAAAAATTGGAAAGATGGGTTGTGATGAGTTTATGTGAAAAATAGTTTGTGATTTTAACATGAAAAATTGTAGTGTATATACGGGTGAAAAAGGGGTTTAAAAAGGAATAAAAATTTTTCTTCCTTTAAAAAAATGTTGCAAACGATCACTTTTTTGACTGTTGGGAGCCCACTTGCACGCTCATCTCTCTCGGTTAACTCAACCAACTCGTTATCCACCCCACCCTACCCAATTGACTGGTGGCGATTGGCGATGTAACCGATGAACCCGATCGAACCCAACCCCCTACCTGAGCCCCACTCCCTCCACTCTTAGATACTACAAAAGAGTAGAAATTTGTTGATTTGCATTGATATCTAATCGATAGGTTTGACAAAACAGATTGATAAAAATATAATTAGAAAATCCCAAAATTTTGTTAATTTATATATATTAAAGTTAAAAGTTGCGTTATTTGTATCTAGACATATCGTTTATTTGAAATATAAACCATTGTGAATGTTTCAATGGTCAGGAGAAGTTTTATTCTCACAAGTATTTTAATGTCGTCCGAATCTTCATTGGTGGCTCGAATACGATCACATGATATCCGGGTTAGCCTATTGTATTTGTTTCAAAACTTGTCCTTCCTAAATAACATCCCAATACTTAAACAAGAAAAATGTGTTGGGTAAAAAAAATTATATTATAGGACGTTGACTTAAATATTATCCAATTAAGTCTTAGGTAAATTATTTCTACTATTCCCTTAAAAAAATGCTTATATATATAGACGTTCAAAAAAAGAGGTCTCCTCTAGCTGGTCATCACCTTCTTCTTCTTCTTCTTCCTAGCTAAATTCTCTCTCTCTCTCTCTCTCTCAAAAAATGGAAAATGATCACAAGGAATTACAACTTCTCCCTACACCATTACCATACACCACACCCTCTTACTCACGTGCCGCACCATGGCCTTCCGAATTCATTACTTTCCAATCAAACAGCCTACTTGATGCCGGTGCACCATCTCCTTCCCTGGACCTGCAGCTTTCCATAACCATCAAACCACCGGAAGAAAGCGAGGAGAGCGCGTACGCGCGGCGTGTGATGGAGATGACAAGACGGGAAATGGAAATGGCTCAGTTGGAATTTGCACGTGCTAGGCACATGTGGGAGAGGGCACGTGAGGAAGTGGAGATGGTTGAAAAGATGAAGGAAAAGGCCATGCGCATGAGTGGTTCGTGTATGGAAATTACTTGTCAAGCTTGTAGAAAAAAATTTAGACCTTGATTTTATGTATGTTTATAAAGTTGTTATTGTTGAATATAATTAATTGATTTTAATTAGTGATAATTTATTTTTTATTTTTTATAATCAAATTATTCAACATATGTTTGACGAAAGTAGTTGAAGTTAAAGTTGGGTTATGACTCGGGCTAGGAACTAAAAATTGGTAGCGGTAGTTGGGTTTTTTTTTTTAAACGTTTCTTGGAAAAAATTTTATTTATAGGACTTAAAAAAAGCTACCCTGTACAACCACACACGACTCTTTTCTAACGAGAAAACTCCAGTCCAAAAAGCTTCAAAAAACTCTAATATACCGTCAAAATTGATTTTTTAAAATCATATAGACGTAGTCGAGTGTCGAACGCCTACGATTTTCAAATAAATGTCGTGAGTTTGAGTCACGGTAGTCTCAACTCTTCAATTGCAAATCGTTATCTAAGAAATTGTTTAACATCATAAAATCAAAGTTATATATAATCATATTAATTAATCGGGTTCATTCAAAACACAATGAAATTTATCATTGCCTGCAGTTTGTGTATAAAAACAAGCATTTCTTGAAATAATCTACGAGAATTAATATGGCCGGAGTAACAACATAAGATGTTATTTTCTTCATTTTTAGGAAAAGGACGAATTAATTGTTTGCAATATATATATAATAATGTATTGAAGAATCATGATTGTATATATTTCCATGTTTTTTAATTTGTTTTTGTTTTGTTTTTATGTAAGAAGTGATATGATGGCAACGTGTTTCGTTTGAAACCTTTTCAATTCATATATGCGATTGCGAGTTGAATATCGTTAGAATGGAATCATTCTGTCTTGTGACATCAGGTGATCTGATGGTACGTAAATTACTAAGACAAGTACGTATTTGGGTTTTTGAGTTTAAAATCATAAGAATAAGAATCAAATCAAAATGTACATATATATCTATAATTTTTGATTTATCTTGGAGGGTGTTTGTGATTGTGTTTTGAGCTGATTATCTGATTATTGCGTTTATATAACGCAAATAATCTAAAAAAGTGTTTGGATGAAAAAGTGATTATATGCTATGAAAACGCAGTTTTAGAGAAGCATGTACATACATGCTTTTTCAAAACACGGTTTTAAAAACGTAAAATCTATTTTGAAAACGCATTTGGAAACGCAACACCAAACACCCCTTATTTAGTAATTTGCATAAACATCTTGTAGATGCCATGATATTCACACATGCATGAAATGGACAATGAATATGTCATTTGATTTTTTATAACTAACACAGGAACAAAATGCTATTTAAAAAATAATAATATTTAATTTAAATTAATTCTTAAAATGATATTCTGTAAAATAAACCCATTTAGGTCGCTACATCTAAGTCAAAAAAATGGTTCACCATTCTCGAATAGCCTGAACATGGAAAATCATTTCAAACCACATCTAAGGTGGCCTAATGGATATTATCCTGGACCTCTTTGTAAGGTGTCTCAAGTTTAAATTCCGCTAGATATAATCTTGAAGGTGACCAGGGAATGATTCGGAAACGATTACGGGATACCTCGGTTAGACCGTGTACACCTGAGTAAAAAATAATGACTTGTCGAAGCCCAAGTAATCTGAACAGAAAAAACCTCATTCGTTCACCCGTTTGTATTATGTAATAATGAAAACAATATAATCCGTTTTGTATAGTATTTATAACAATCAAGTGGAAATGTTTACAATCTGAACCTTTTAAACTTGATAGTACAAAACTTGTTTCAAAATTAAATTTTACAAAAAAGTATACTTTAATTGTCTCAAAATCGTAAAAGGCCTAATGATTAACTTAAATAATAGTATATTTGTGCCACATGGAATGATGGAACCCATATAGGGAAAAATCTACATATGTCATATGGAATAGGAACAATAATGATTGACCATTTGACTGACTTGTATCTTGTCACTGCATCTAAAACCTTAAGTTCAACTACATTCATAATTGTACCTCTTTCAACAAATGAATAACACCACCTTTGGTGCATCTTTTCAAAATTTTGAACACTTTGGGACTTGAAAAGAAAGGAAACACAAAAAAAGTAAGTCGAGAAAGGAAACACAAAAAAGTAAGTTGAGTGTAAGACTGTAAGACAAGTTGAAATGTGTTAAAATGTACAGTACTACATACATATATTGTGTTGTTGGTTATTGATATAGATGGCATGGCAATGCATAAAAGCATATACATTGATCTCTCTCGTTTACCCAAATGAAATATTGGTTCCTGATAATGACCCATAATCGTAAACAACTAAACGGTGGACATGTTTGACAAAAATAATTGTAGCTTGTAGGCTTGTAGCTGAAGTTTTTAACCAAAATTATTAGCCAGAGCTTTTATTTTTTAATTAAAGATGTTTGATATGTTAGCTGTAACTACAACTTAAGAGTGTAAAATGACAAAAGTAGATATTAAAAACCCTAATCAAAAAATATGAAAGGGGTATCTGTGTAATTTTAAAAATTAAAAACTCAATCAAAACTAAAAGCTCCCAAAATTCTACTTCTTGTAGCGTTTCATTTTGAAATTTTTTTTTAAAATAAAAGCTCAAGTTATTTGTATCCAAACAATGCTTTTAACATAATAAGCGCTTATTATTCAAAATTAAAAACTAAAGCTCCCAAAAACTTCTAAAAAACTCTTGCCAAACATGCCGATAGAAGGAGATATCACATCATTACATTAACATTATACATCTTTTACTCAAACTTACTAAAAATATACATTGGGGCGCGAACCTTGACACGTTGCCTATCATGGGGGTGTATGTGGGTACCAATATGGTACATGGGACTAAGGGGTTCCCATCAATCTACCCCCCTACTAAAAATATACATGATTTGGTCACAACAATATTACACCAAATTTGAAGGACCACTTATCAACCAACATCCCTCAAATGCTACTTCACCGTGACTACCCTCACCCACTACTTCACCGTGACTACCCTCACCCAGTCGTTTGCATTGTGAGGGTCACCTTAGTGCCTCTGGAATGGTTTAAGCAACTACACGTGTGTGGTATATGTTCCCTTGCTTTCACAACCTCCATACCACCAACTCTAAGGCCCTTTCCTATCCTATGTCGTAAATCTCGTCGAGCAACCATCGTGGACGACACGATAGGGACCACCCCATCGTGGGTGGTCATCGTCATTTCATGTCGTAATTTGGAATTGGTTCGACGGGATTTGGGGCCCACTTGCAGCGTACGAAATGTATTTTTTTTACCCAGTGTGTGTGTTTATTTGTGTAAGAAGAGAGAGTGTGTGGGGTATGTGAGAGTGTATGTGTGTGTGAGTTTATAATTTTGTAATTGGGGATGAAGTGAAGATGAAGGTATGATAGGGAGGGGGTAGTTCTTAGGTGTGTCTTGGAGAGAGAAAGCTGATGTGGCAGTGAAGACGAGGTGATGACAGTGTCAGGATAAGAAGATGTCTTAAATGCAACCTAGCAATCGTGTGACTTTTGGTCCACTCGTATTAATACGACATACCTTCTTCTTAACATGCTGGTCATGAGTTCAAGTCCGTATTTAAATGAAAAAGTTTCACGCTCCTATAAATGATTGACAGGTGTCTTTAAAACGACGATTAGGTTAATTTCAAGGGGATATATATGTGATGTTCCTGTCTACTGATATTACTGTTACAATACGTATACTGACTTTGATTACTCAATGCTTATTATTTGTCCATAAGTACCTTATGATTTGATTGATGAAATGGACAAGTTTTTCTCATTCCTTTTGATAAAGGAATGTCATTTTACCCATTACCAAAGTGAAAGGGAATAACTCTTTTTGTTATTGATGATAGTGTTTCTTTTTCTCAAACAATTGGAAAATTATTATTATTTAAACTTCTATCATACTACTTTTGATGTATATAAGATTATATAAGTGATGGGGATCGTCATCTGTGCTGTTTTAAAGTTACCCGGGGGGCGGACCAAGTGGCCGACTGTCCATGGCATCGCCATCCCGGGGGGGCATCAGCTTCAGTGCATCACAATCCTAGGGGCATCAACACCTTATATTATGTTAACATGCTTTGAATTATAAAGTAAAACTAAATAGCTCCCATATTATCCGGCTCTCTCAAAAATGAACTACAGTAACTAATATGCAAAAAATACTGTGTTTGAGATGTATATAAAACTTGTATAGTACTCCCAAAAAAATAAAATAATAATTGAGTGAATACAATTTATACATGGTCTAGGCATTAAATGGTATGTTCCAAACCATCACTTCAAACATAGGTAAATTTTGTTCATATTCTATTTTCAACTATATAAACAGTTTGCTAAAATTAAAACATACGAATTAATGCCAATTATTTTGCCATTTAAAATATATATAAAAAAAAAGTCAACTATCTATACTTACTACATAAAAATTCTTCATCCCACTATCAAACAAAAAGTTAAAAAATTTTTACATACGGAATTACCATTCTACCCCTAATGAATTAATTTACATCACAAATCTCTTATCTTCTAAAATATCTCCGGTACCCCTTTATATCAATTACATTTACATCAATTACTTACACCCACCACCACCACCACCACCGGTCGCCGCCATCACCGCCACCACCACGCCACCGCTACCACATTGCGCGGGTACAATGCTAGTTTTATTCAAAGTCTACTGTCATTCCAATTCAGACTATTATAACCTTACTAAGTTATTCTATGAGTAAATTACACGGATGGTTTCTGTGGTTTGGACGTATTCCATAAATCGTCCCTATTTTGAATAAATTACACCGATCATCTTTATAGTCTCAATTTGGCTTCATAGTTGGTCCTAAAATGAATGATCATTGGTTCTGGTCCGTTAAGTGCCCACGTGAGTGGCA
Source organism: Asclepias incarnata (assembly GCA_025447715.1). Taxonomy (NCBI): domain Eukaryota; kingdom Viridiplantae; phylum Streptophyta; class Magnoliopsida; order Gentianales; family Apocynaceae; genus Asclepias; species Asclepias incarnata. The sequence continues at coordinate 1,373 of JAOEHQ010041841.1, read as the reverse complement.
CATGAGGGACATTTCGTATTTTCAACGCTCAGTCTTTTAACATTTTCGTCTTTTCACTTTCCACAAGGACCATCCGTGTAATTTGCACATGTTTTACTTAAGTATATTCAAGAACAATACACCAAAAAAATATCTTTTTATTTTTACGATTTCTCTTTCGATATTTGAAATTAGCTCATGAAACTTCTTGTTAAAGTCTTGTCTTAAACTCTTTGAGTTTTGGGTTAAACAAAGTTATTCAGGCTTTGATCATTCAAAATATAACCTATATACCAAACCAATTAAGAATAATACATGTTTTGGGTTGGGTCAAGTTTAAGACTCGTTTACCCAAACTGATTTTCTTTAATCTTCCTTTTTTCTCAAATAGGATTTGGAGTTCATAAAAGGCTAAAATGTAATAATCATTAAAATTTAAGTCACTAAGATTTTTACAAAAAGGTAAAAATGCATTTAGTACTTACACCCCTCATTTACCTTTCTAGAACCTGGACAAGTCTAAATGATTCACATATGTGCAATAATTAAGCTTCATTTTTTTCTCCCTTTCTTTTTCTTTTTTTATTGTATTTTTAAGATAAATATTGAACAAACTTAGAACATATTAAGGGGGGACGAAGTGGTTTCGGGTAAGTGATCGGTTAGCCGGAGCCGCCTCCTACACAGTTAAGACACGGTTTGAGCCAAATTTGTTGTTTTGGATAACTGTGTTTTTTACTTTCCAATAATAATCTTGTTTGATTGCATCTTAAAGTGTTCTCTTTAGTACCAGAAATACTCAAAATATTAAATAATAATCATTAAATTATATTAAAAAAGTAAATATAAAACTATTGATATGGGTTAAGATTTTATTTTTTTAAAGTAACTTTTATTCCCACTATACTCTCATATTAAGCAGGTGAAAAATACATCAAACAAACAATATTACAACACTTCAAATTTACACCAATCTTCCCAAGTGATCTTACTCTTTTTATCTCTATTTCTATACAAAAAAAAACACCCTGCACAATCGAATCCTTGTTAGCCTTGATGTTAGAAAAGTTGTCATTCCTTGCTTTCCAAATTAGCCAACTCATCACCATGATAATACCTTTGAGCGCTTTTTTCTTCCTCCTTTCCAATCCCATATGTTTGTGGACCTCGATTAAGTCCTTAACATCAAAAATGAAAAATGATTAGCTTTGACCCATTTGAATATATCTATCCAGAAAGCCGAAGCCACCTCACAACTGCATAGCAGGATGTCAATCGATTCCTCTCCGTTGTTACATAGGACACACCTCGTGTCATCAAACCCACAATGCCGAGCACGCAGGGCCACCATGGTAGGTATCCGATCCAAAACCGTTTGCCACACGAAAATGTTG
>JAOEHQ010041830.1:0-12233 GCA_025447715.1 Asclepias incarnata | reverse complement strand
ACCGTGGGGCTCGAACCCACGACCACAAGGTTAAGAGCCTTGCGCTCTACCAACTGAGCTAGACGGGCTTCTTGTTTACATTCCAGCTATAATTCATCTTAAAGTTAATTTTTTTTTATCTTAATTAGTGTATTTGTTGTACCTTTGATATTTTATCTTAATCTTTTAATCGTATTATGATTTATGTAACATTACAATATCATGATTTTGATCCACATTTTTTCTTATCGAAAGATAGATGAGTTATTTAATGACAGGTTAACAATTTCAAAGATTATAAACCAAATTTAACATTATAATCTCGAAAGAGAAATGTTGCGAATTCTTACAGATATGTGTCATCAGTCAAATGAACCTCTTTTCTCCTTTCCAATAAAATTAAATCATCTCACTTGTCAGTATCGTATTTCTCATTTCAAGCACATATATTTGTATTGGGATACTGGGCCACACTTCAGCCGGCCAGGTTGACCTAATTTTAGTTTAATCAACATTTTAATCTTTTTGTGCCCATTGGACATGTATTAGTGGACTAACGCAAAACAAGTAATAGGTCTGAGTAGCCCAGTCTCTTTTAGAAGCTGAGTTTTAAGACAAAAAATTGTATTGAGAATCAATGACTGATATATACTCAGTCAATTAAATCATGGGATGTTACAGCTTACAACTACATATATAGCACTGGGCACATGATTTTTATATAATATATATATAGATGGGTTATACATAACTAGTCAATAATACAAAGAACATACTGCCTTTGCCTCAAGGGTGCCAGTAGTTGCAGGAAGCTCCCCTCTTACACCGCCCGCTCTCATAAAACTTACAAACACGCTTCCCATTTGATGGTGGTCTCAAGTAACCCCCAACACCAACTCCTCCACCGCTACCGCTACCACTACCAAATGAAGACTGCCTAACCCAAGGTTTACCATTCCTGCTATATCCTGAATCCTCCACCTTGTAACTTCTTTCTCTCGTACTGTTATTGTTATATCTTTCGGCAACGTACGGCCGTTGGTGCGGGTCCCACCCTACGTTCACACCCCAACTTGTGTTTGAATGTGGATTCACCCGTGTGATGACTTCTTGAGCAGGTCTTACAAAGTTACTTATGTTACCTTGCATTGCTTCTTGTCCCACTGCATGTGGGTAAGTTTTGTCTACCGCAACAGTCGAAGATATCGTAGGTGCCAGCAGGTGAGGTTGTGCTGGTGGTCCTACAGCATCCACCTTTGCAGACTGCACGATTCCAACAGCTGCTTCCCGACGGTCGGTTCTAACTTCAAGTGCCAATTCGGGGGTTTTCTCTGATTTTGTAGTTGTGGGTTGGGCAGATTCACCCTCCTTGTGTTCGTTTGAACCTGACCGGCCATGACTCGTTTCAGAAGCATTTTGATCTGGACGCATCTGGACAGACTTTTCCTCCATTTGAACATTTCCCGTTTTGCTATCTCTTTCTTCCTTGTCAGCTTCAGCATTTGCAGAATTATTTACATCAATCGCATCTTCAGATATAGTTTCTCTTGGCACTTCAGGCCACTTTAATTGTAAATCAGTTGAGCTCTTCTCGAAACCAAATACATTACTAGTGTTACCCTGAGAAGTCTCAACCAATGTGGTGGTGGTGGTGGTGGTTGCTGTGGTGGTCGTGATGGATGGTTGAAATGGCAAGTGTAGATCCGCTCCACTAGAACTAAAGGGATTACTTCTTGCACTCTGATCGGGGGTGGGACTGAAATCCTCAAAGGATCCATTAAACAAATCTTCTACAAAACTGTTCCTTCTTGATGTAGGTGAAGGGAAACCATTTTGAGACTCCATTGCATCCACTTCAGCCAAAAGATCTGAAACAGATTCCTCGGCCAATGTACTAAACTCAATTGTTTCATGAACACCTTGCCATGGTTGCAATGAATTATATCCAGGCTGTGATGATGGTGGAGATGATGAAGGAATAACCTGCTCGACACTGGCTGTTGGTACGACATGTTCACTCTCCGAATGCCACTCCTCCTGTTTCACTTGAGTAGGCGAATAGCCGCTCCATTCATTACCTGTTTCAAGAGGCTGGGTCCCTCCCATGCTCTTGGATTCTTGAGCCAATATTTCTGGAGCATTATTCACTGTTTCGTCTTCATGGGTCGTCTCCTTTGGTGTGGGACTTGCTCTCCATTCATGATCTGTTTCAAGTGGCTGGGTCCCTCCAACATTCTTGGATTCTTGAGTCAAGATTTCTGGAGCATTTTTCACTGTTTCATCTTCACGGGCAGTCTCCTTTGGTGTGGGACTTGCTCTCCATTCATTACCTGTTTCAGGAGGCTGGGTCCCACCAACATTCTTGGTTTCTTGAGCCGAGATTTCTGGAGCATCTTTCACTTTTTCATCTTCATGGGTCCTCTCCATTGGTGTGGGACTTGCTCTCCATTCATTACCTGTTTCAGGAGGCAGACTCCCACCAACATTCTTGGTTTCTTGAACCGAAATTTGTGGAGCATTTATCACTTTTTCATCTTCATGGGTCACCTCCTTTGGTGTGGGACTTGCTCTCCATTCACTACTTGTTTCAGGAGGCCGAGTCCCACCAACATTCTTGGTTTCTTGAACCGAGCTTTCTGGAGCACTCTTCAGTTTTTCATCTTCATGGGTCGTCTCCTTTGGTGTGGGACTTGGTAAATCCACATGATCTGCATTTGCAATATTAAAACCTGATGAAACATTCTTGATATTGCAGTTGTTTTCCACTGGTGTAGGACTTGCCATTTCTGGTGCATTTGGTTCACTTGACTTCCCAAAAGAAGGTGTGTTACCGTTGGCAATCCACTTCTGTACAGATGATTGTCCCGCTGAACCATGTGTATCAGATAACTTCTCATGGTTGGCCGAATTTTGTCTGGATGATAGATTAGTTGTACGGACTGTGAGACCCTCAATTCGTGTACCGACTTTCTCAGTGGCTGTCTTACTGTGTAACTGCTCTTTCAATACATCATTCAAGAGGAAAGACTCATCCTCTCTGTTCGTCCATATCCTCATATCTTGTGGGAAGTATCCAGTGGTACTCCATTTTTGAAGCTGTACCATACAAAACGGGCCTTGAACTTTACCACTTGGGTCTCGGTAATGCCACACTTTCTCTAATTCACTACCATTGGAAATTGAATTGTTCTTAGTGGAATATGATGAAGTAGCTGCTTCTGATGCAGTGTTATGATTCCGATTGGTGATTGATGAGCCATTTACATCGACCTGATTTTGTGGTCTGCCCAAACTGCTTGACCCATGAGGGTCCTTTTTCATATGTATTCTACCTAGAGCCTTGATAGAACCCTCTTCATTTTTCCGAGATCGGCTACCAACATTATTTAAATAATCGGCTTGTTTTTTAGGAGAGATTGCATTTTCTCGACTGATTCCAGGATACTTATTTTTTCGACTGATTCCAGAAAAGTTTGGCTTTGTGTGTTCCTCTGTAGAGATACATAATACCAAAAATTATTAAAATTATACAATATTTTAAGTTAATATGTCTTGAAAGGTTAAAACCAACCATGTTCTTTGTTAAAATATTCCTCCGTGTCATCACTCTCATAATCTGGATTCATTTTTGGATCAGAGTGAATCTCGGGAATTTCCCGCAATCTGCGCTCACGCTCCTCAGGTGTCTTCAGAAGTTGGAGTTTTTCCACATATTCTCTAAGGGTGGATATTGTCAAGGAACCCCAGTGGCTCATCAAATTAACAAGCTTATTATTTTATTTTTTTCTTAGTAAAATTCAGATTATTAAAAAATTTACAAATACTATACGATCAAAGGATATCTTTTCTTGTGCCCTTTCTCACTGGCTCGATCACGAAGATTATTCAGCCGTAATGTCTCTGCTTCCATCATCTAAATTAGAGAAAGATGATCAAGTAAAGCAAGATAAGAACCATATAACTCAAGACTTCAAAAGGCAAAATAATAAAACAAGCCTTTTATCCCAAACCCTAGAGGACCAAAAGACATAACTACACTAAGTGTATTCTATTCAAGCTAGAATTACTCACATCATTGAGCCTGACAGATTGGAGGGAAACTGCCTTGTCCTGTATCTCACCCTAAACCAAGCACAAGATTAGCACAAACAAAAGGGAAAAAATAAGTAATGAAGAAAAGAGTCTAACAGCACAAACAACTTACCACAGTAAAACGTTTTACAAGCCCGCATCTTATACTTTGTCGCAAACGTCTGCATTCATCCTGAAAGCAGAACAGATTAGAAACGTGATTTATACTATTTAAAATACGTTGTATGGCTACTAATATTTAAACTAGTAAAAGAACAAAAATGGTCACCTCAGAAAGATCTTGATTTGAAATTGTATCAATTGACACAGTCTCTTTCTTGTCTAAATTTGATACTTCAATCTTAAAATCTGTGGATTTATCGCCGATTTTATACGGTGCATCCGCTTTACTTGTACCTGGAAACATGAACCATAACTTTTAGGTGCTATATTTGACAAAATAATTCACATAAATGATGCTAATTGCTGAAATACATTACCCACAACTTGGACAAGTCTGTACATATCATGCTTCAGATCACTACCAGATATTCTTATTCTGACAATAGAACCAACCACTTTTTTTTGAAACTCTTCATTATTTTCTACAAGATTCTCCATAAACTTCCGGCGCAGATATATTAAGTTCATATTATGGACATCAATAGCAGCATATTCATCCAATTTATTTTCTGGTGCACGCTCTTCAATCTTTTTGTGATTCTTTCTTCTCTTATCTTTACCCACTATCAACATATTATCACTATTCCAATCAGGATCAACGTGTCTTGCACTTGCAATGCTGTTGATTGGGTTCTTTGTGACATCTTCTTTTAAGAAAAAATGGTATTCCAGAAGCTTTAACATTTCAAAATGACCAACACGTGGTTTCCCAAACAGAACCTTTAGCCTTGTATCACATATTATTTGACTTTTCTTACGCGGATCACGGAGGTTATTTCTCTTTATATACTCTAACATAAGTTCTTGGACATCAAACTGAGATAGCACTGATGTATCACCATTTTTCATGTGCGCAACAAAATCCAACAGCTCTTTAGTTGCCCAGTCCTTGCGTGCAACCACAGATGAGCTTTTGCCAGTACCCGTCTTCTTTGTAATTACTGTTTCCTTCTGGGGTATGCTAGTCAATTCATCTGTCTTTCTTCTTTTAGATTCACTTGCCTCCGGATTTGAATCTTTGACTCCATTATGTACAACTGTTGATGGAGTAACTAAAGTGGTTGTAGTAGCTCCTTTCCATGGATTTTTAGCTTGTTTAAGCTCATCCAGAGTCAGAGATAATTTTCCTTTTAAGTAGACCCAATAAACTTTGAATAAATACTCCCAACTGGTTTTGTCATCAAAATCCACTTGAGCCTGTCGAGAAAATTCATATGACAGCAGAAAATGAATAGCAAATCTACATTTGAAAGGAGCATATAACATTGATTTTTTAGCAGATTATGGCATACTTTATATACTAACAGCATTTTATGAAGATATAATGTTGCATACCTTCTCATCCTTTTCTTGCCCGTCATTTTCAATCAACATGATTGTTTTCATGCAAATGGTGCAAAAGCCTTTATCACCTCTGACACAAACGTAATCAGCATTCTTTATGCACCCTTTGCACAACGAATATGTACAAGTATAACACATGTGATGTGCTGCCTTCTGGCATTTGCTACATATATGCCAACCTGCAATTTGTTTAAACACCATGACATTAATAGTTTTTGCAACTTACTCAATTTGTACACTGATATGTATGAATCAACAACGGTTGCATAATATAGCAAGTTTACACTAGATTTGTAAAACTAAGGTATCTTAATTCATAAAGCCTAAACGAGAATAGTACAGCTGGGAAGGATGTTTATAACAAACAACATTCCAAATTCATACATTTTCAATTTTCACTTTCCCCCTGTATCCAGTAGCATTGTCAAACAGCAGCTCATTTCCAAAGAATTTGACGTTAAAATTATCAGTTATACTATAAAAAATGCAAATGTCAGACAAAAGAAAGGGTAGCTAAGTGAGACCTCCCACAAGATAACCAATAGCACAATTACATAAAGAGGTTCATCTGGCATAACATTTGCATGCATCTATTAGACAGCATGAATAGTATTAGGATAAGGATTTAAAGAATTATTGTTTACCATATTATGTTGAACTAGTTTCCTGTTATAATTGTGTTATTGGACTATTGGTTATCAGGTTTAGCTAAACTTATTATATGGATCTTGTAATCCTTATTTAATTAATTCAATCAAACAGAAATTATCTTTGTGTTTTATTAGAATCCGAGCAAATTACACAATATTCTTCTCCATACGAGGCTCAAGCACCTCAGAAGTTAAAATAGTATTAGAATATGGATTCTTAGTATTATTATGTACCGTATTCTATTAAACTAGTTTCCTATTATCATTGTGCTATTTGGTTATCAAGTTTAGCTAAACTTACTTATATGGCTCTTGTAATCCTTATTTAATTAATTCAATCAAAATACAACTAATCTTTGTGGTTTATTAAAATCCAAGCAAATTACGCAACATTCTTCTCCATATGAAGCTCAAGCACCTCTAACGTTAAAATAGGTAAGAGATACCAAACACCTTTGTCACTGGAAATCCTCTTTACCCTAACTTCCTATTGAACTTCCACAAGAACTTTCACATGCATAAAAATCGCATTTCATAATCGTATCTAGGGAAAATCCATAAGCATGCAACTACCTAAAAAAGCACTCGGCATGCAACAATCACCTTAAATAATACTCGAAGTCAATAAGACTACGTGCTAGACAAACAATTAACTACTATCCCTTCTCCATATCTCAAAAGCTTAATCTTCTCTCAGATTTAATTCGCATTTATTTCAAACATACAATCAAATCAACCTAAGTTACTACAGCAACCGTTAATCACAATATCATTTCTTTTAGCTTACCAACACAAACTATACTACGCAAATTCCACTAGCAATCAACAATTAGCTATAGCTTTCGATTTAAAAAAACAAACATACCGCAATTCCATTTAGCTTTCGATTGAAAAAACGCATCGTCTCTCTTTACACAAGCCGGATGATACGCCTTCGGACATCCCCTATATAACAACATAAACTATGACTTTTGCTATATCCAACAGTAACACTCATCTACATAGAAGCAAAACTTCCATATACATACATATATTAACCAAAATTTTAACTGAATTAAAACACGAACCGGCGATCGCAAAGGACGAGACTACCGCCATCGAAACAAATAAAACAAACATCTTCATCATCTTCTTTAATCAATTTCGTAGGCGGTGATTTGGCCTGAACCCTAGGCGGCCGTCCACGTTTCTTCTTACCTAACTCCGGTTCAATTCCGGCAGCATCAGCCGGAGCTCCGACAGCCTTATCGCCACCGTCCCCGCCGTCGTCACCGTTAATTTCGTGAATCGGTTGACTCTGGTCAGAGGTTTGACCCTCAGCTTCCATTTAAAGTAAAGTGAATTACTAAATCAGTAATTGCGAATCAATAATGACAATTTGAAGCTAATTCATTGATAATAATTGATTAAGGAAAGTAGATTTAGTAATAATTAAACCCTAGATTTATGAAATTGAGTTGAATTGAATTAGCTGTGGAGATGGAAATGGAAGTGAGGGAGAGCATGTGGATTTTGACTAGTACGACGTCGTTTTGTGGGATGTATATAGATATAGAAAATAGAGATTAGAAATATTTTTATTATAATCAGGGGAATTTTGGGTGGGCTTTCGGCAACACGAGAGAGAGAGAGAGAGAGAGAGAGAGAGAGAGAGTGTTACACGAAAGACAGAGAGTAAGAGAGAGAATGGAACGCGACTCTTTTGTGTGGATTCTCTCTTCGATACTACTAGTTGACTACACGTGATCCACTCTTTTATGCTTCTTTTCGACTTGTATCATGAGGTGTAATGTATATTATACGACTAGATATAGTCATGTGTCAAATATACGAGAGGTTAACGATATTTTTATAAATTCAACTTTAAAAATATAAGGAAAAAACAAACCAGTAATTTAAATGTAAAGAATGTAAATAAAATCAAAATAAAATAATGTAATTTTGAAATAACAAACTGATATTTTTTTAAGATGTGGATATAAATTCTTATGTGGATTGGATTACCATCATCAATTGAAACATAGATAAGTTTTAAAAAAAAATTATGCGGATATGTTTTTAGTAATTTAATTATTAATAATCATACATAGCAAAAAAAAGTTAATTTTAAAATTAAGTATTTAGTAAGATTTATTCTTTTATAAAAAACTAAAAAGTGTAAATTAGTTATGGAAAACAAAAAAGTGTAAATTAACTATTAATATAATTAATAATTAAAATTTATTATTAATAAATTAAATAAATAGTTGTATTTATCTGATCATTTTTTATTATTAATAAACTAAATAAAAAATTGTATTTATCTAGTCAAACTAAATAAAGATCGAGTTTTTTTTTTTATTTTATAAATAATATAATTTAGTCACATGTTTAATAACTTAATTTAGAAAAATCGAGAGTTGTAATTGGTCAATTTTTTTATTATTAATAAACTAAATAAAAAGTTGTATTTATCTAGTCAAACTAAATAAATATCGAGTTGTTTTTTTTTATTTTTAAATAATATAATTTAGTCACATGTTTAATAACTTAATTTAGAGAAATCGAGAGTTGTGATTGGTCAATTGAGGTTGGGTCAGTTGTCTTTTAGTATATACTAGATTTAGACGCGTGTTAAATACACGAGATATTTATAACATTTTTAAGATAAAATTAAATATATGTAACCCAAAAAAAAATATAATATAATAATTATAATAAATAGCGATAATATTAAAATTTAAGCCGAAAATCAATAATGGTAGAAATTTACCTGTGAAACAACCTATCCTTTCATCTATCCAAAGAGATAATCAATATCAATAATTGTAGAATACTCATTTATTAACTTCTCCAACAAACCACCACACCCCTGTTAATTGAAAACAGTTGTACCATCAATCAATACATGTATTAAATTTAAATTTTCAAGATATTATGTAACAACTTAAATAAATAAATAATCGAATACAATGCCAACATAATGTGAATGAATAATTGAAAGAGATGTGAATGGATTTCTCGAAATTGGCATGTGAATAATATATAAAGATTATATGGAGAAAAGATAAACCTTAATACTCGTACGATGTACGAATTGATGAATTGATTATGTATATGCGGAATATACGATTTGATTATGTATACATTGAAAAATATATGTGTTATAATTAACATGTTATAAACTCCTAAAATATATCCATGAATTCCTAAATATATTAATCATAGCTACATGAATACCTAAATATATTAATCATAGCTACTATGAAGGATTATGTTTATTAAAATTTATCTAAATATTATACCTCTATAAATTATACATTACCGTCATACATTTGCCGAAACAATAATTGGTACTGGTGTGGCCATGTGACTTCATGGAAGAACATACCACAAGATCAAGATAATGACTTTATTAATTTGATGGTTTATATATAAAGATATTGAATGATTAGTTTATCTAATAAATATATATACACGTACGATCCATATATATTATATCTAAATACACATTTAAGTATTAAAAGTATTTTGTTTATATCTAATTGGAAAGTAAGATAAACCTTACGCTTTATTTTTTAACAATTAGAGTAAGATAAACTTTGTATTATTATTTAATTATTTTATTTGATTAACATTAGCCTACGGCTTAAATTTTATTTTTTAATAGTTAGAGTATATTACTATTATTGGAATAACATTGTTAATTTTCATATTGGAATCTATTAAAGTTTTGATATGATATATCAAAAGTGGATATACGATATATATGATATATTTTAAATTATATATATTACATATCATAAGTAATTCAATTAATTTTAATTAAGATTTAAATTGTAAAGGGTTTAAATTGTAAATATGAAGATAAATAAAGATGACATCAGCGATGTTTAATTTTGATGAATGAAGAGTTGTGATTGGTCAATAAGTGGTTATATGATATATTTTAAATTATATATATTACATATCATAAGTAATTCAATTAATTTTAAATAAGATTTAAATTGGGGGGTTTAAATTGTAAATATGAAGATAAATAAAGATGACATCAGCAATGTTTAATTTTGATGAATGAAGAGTTGTGATTGGTCAATAAGTGGTTAGGTAAGTTGTCTTTTAGTATATATAAAGATAAAGATTAAAAATTAAGATTAAGATTAAGATTAAGATAAGATAAGATTAAGATTATAATGAAAATAACAATTTAATATTATACAATAGCTTTTTTATATAAAAAAAAATTGCTACGTACTTTTTGCAATTTGCCAAAATAATAATAATAATAGATAAATAAGAAGATATATTCCAAAATCTAAAGATTATGATATATTTATCTATATCTATAATCTACAATACTAGGGGAACCCCCTCCCCCAAATTCTCAAAAGATGAATTGGTGAGACTAAAATGCTCATACCTTTTCTTTACTAATTTAAACATCTTCACCTAATATACCTATAATACCTTTAATGAAATAATTTACAACATAGATCCCTCAACTTTTAAAATAACAACACTGCCCCATATACATCAATTACTTTTACATTCACCACCACATCACCCCCGCCGTCACTACCAACGCCACCGCCATCATCGCTGCCGCATCGCAAGGTCATGGGTTATCTTAATGGTTATCTTAATTTATAATTGCAAAATTTCGATACCACATTGAACATAATATTTTGATACTTTAAATAATTCAAAATTTTATATTAATGGTTATCTTAATTTATAAATACCTAATATATAATTAAAACTTTAATACTATTTTAGTAAAGATACTAGATTAGACCCGTGTCAAATACACGGGTTGTTTACGACATATTCAAAATAAGATTAAATATATGTAACAAAACAAAAATCTTGTAAATTCAAATGAAAAAATATATGAAAAACTAATAAATTCGAATTTAAAGAACATAAGTAAAATTAAAGTAAAAATATGTAATACTGGAACATTGATGAAAGTTTTTACCTATTCGTCTATTAATATCATGTCAAGGCTTGATGGTGTAGCTGGAATTTTGTTGAAAAAATCATTAAAAAAATTTCTTCCAGTATATAAATAGAGATAAGAATAAAAATAAATATCGTAAATAAATATTTAATATGGGTTTTTCGATAAAACATTGTAATGGTTTTTTCCTTCTCTTTCACGATAATAGTTTTTCATTGGAACTCTTCGTGATGGATATACATAAAACATTGATGAGTTAGATTGAAATGTTATGGATAATGATATAACACTAAAAATAAGAGTAAAAGATTAACTTGAAAGCTTAAATTATGGGCGGCTGTACTTCAACTTATGCTAACTTTAACAAATTTACATAGAATAAAAAGTTTTATATAATATTTAGTTTTATTTAATTATTTGTAATTAAAGTTTAAATTGTAAATATATAAAGATGACATAAGCAAGGTCTAATTTGAAGTAATGAAGAGATGTGATTGTTTAATAAGTGGTTAGATCAGTTGTCTTTTAGTATATATAAAGATAAAGATTCTTTTTTTTTAACGGCGCCATATATATATTTATAAGCATATCTTAGCGTACCATAACTTACCACCATTGTTATTTTATTGAAATAAAATTTTAATATTACCTTCCTTATTAAAGGAAATAGAATGTGAACAGTAAAAAGTCAGGATCACAATATATATTTAGTTTAGCAAACAAGAAACAAAAGGGCTGTTGGTTGGGATGGTGCTTACGCTGCCTTTGGATTGAATGGTCACGGGTTCGAAACCCAGCCCATGCCTTTTTTTGTTTTTGTTTTGTTAACCAAAAACTCTTGAATTAATTTTATATATACCTTACCAATATTAAATAAGAATTGATGATAGATGGCATGGTTTGTCCTTCCTTTTTGGATTAAAGGGTCATGGGTTCAAAACCCAACCACAACAATTCTCATTTTTTAAATTTCTTTTTGACATTATAATCCATAATAATGTATATTTTATATAATATTATATTATATATCAAATACAAAACAAGAATGTGTATTATAATATTTTTAT
>JAOEHQ010041819.1:0-12234 GCA_025447715.1 Asclepias incarnata | reverse complement strand
ATATCGGGAGGTCTAACATATGTTATCTTAACCGGGTCCACGCTAGAGAGCCCCTCGCCCCCAATTTAAACCCCTCAATGAGAAACCTCTATCACCCAGAGATCTGGAGGGGAAAACTCACCCAGGGCCACCATAGGTGGAAATTAAATACCTGTGACCACCTCAAATATGCCTAGGGTAGGACTCGAACCCCTAACCTCTTGTGAGGAAAGAGACCTCCTTGTCACTAGACCATTTGGTGATGGTTTACCCTGATCGATATCTGATTATTATTTTTCCCCACACATTAGTTACGGATAATGATATATTAAAATGGATCACTGAAAGAAAGAAGACCTCTTTCCTCACAAAAGGTCAGGGGTTCGAGTTCTACCCTAGACATATTTGGGGTGATCACAGGTATTTAATTTCCACCTATGGTGGGTCTGGGTGAGTTTTCCCCTCCAGATCTTTGGGTGATAGGGTTTCTCATCGAGGGGTTTAAATTGGGGGTGAGGGGCTCTCTAGTGCGGACCCGGTTAAGACAACGTATGCTAGACATCCTGATATTCGCGAATAATTCACACCTTTAAAATTAAAAAAAAAAATCACTGAAAGAAAGAAACTTAATTACCTGTTCTTCATTCATTTGTTAACTACTTAATTGGTTTAATATTTTATTTTGCAATTCATATCGTTGTTTATTTACATTTTTATTATTTAACCGACGGACTCCATATATCTAAAACCCTGCAGTCGAACTTACTTCACATAATTTTTTTCGGTAACTTTAATGTAGTTTAGTATAAATTTCATTTTTATTTTATATTTAAACTTTTTGATTTTATTTATAAATCTTGATAATTTTGATTATAAACACACTCGAAAACTACAAGTATTATGGCTCTGTAGTGTGCTAATAACTTTCTCAGCAATTTAATCATTTGGAATTTCCCCCTTACAAACATGTTTCTCAAGTTACGCGTTCTCTATACTATTTAAAACAATTCTCTTATTATCCTTTTAAAATAATTAAACTTAATTCGATAGTAATGCCATATCTATTTTTGACCTGATAAAACTAAGATACATATTAGTTTCTTAGATCAATGTTAATTGTGTTTTAAGCGGATAATAATCCCAAACATGTTATCGAAGCTAGTTCTGCCTTTAAATGTTTTTATGTAATAAAATAAGAGAAAAGAATTAAAGCTATTTTTATTTTATCTCGTCTTTTAATGATAAATATAATTTTTTTTTAATTAAAAAAAAAAGAAAAGAAAAGAGAATATAACAAGAGAAGCCAGCGACGGTGAAACATGGCAAGTCTCCGGATCCAAGACAAATACCTCCGCAAATGTCTCAATTTCGGATCACATAAACACGTGTTTCAGACACACACCGAAATTACACTATCGTATTAACAGTTAAAACTTTGACTTGTAGTAAAATTCATGACAGTTATAATTACAAAACTGACCAATAATAATAATACAATACAATGTAGTAAAAAACTGTATGTATGGAAGAAAAAAACAATACATCCACATAGTATAGTAAATTCAATAATTACCTCATTGAAGTGATATTGATACATCTGTAGTTTTACTAATATTGGGAAACACCTCCCTATCTAAATAAACACTTCCTGTACGACACGTATAGACCTATACTTGACGTATAGGATGACATATAGGTTTACACTTGGCATATAGGTGGTCGTCGACCGCTAACAATCACCTATATGACAGAATACTTGGTGTATAGGTGGTCCCTAAACACTATACACGGAATATAGGCCTATATGTGATGTACATATGGTATTTGCTATGAAAAATGGGGTGTGTGAATAGACGGTCTCATATCAAAAGTAGTGGATAATAACTGAAATGGCTGAATCTGCAATGCTTTCAATTCAATCCCACGTCTCTTTTTTAAATCCAAATTAGCAACTTGTTGACAAGGATCACGAACTGGCAATGGCGGGTCCAATTCTTCTACACTAATTATGATTTGTTTCGTCTTGTATATCTTCTTGTTGGAAATTACGGTACCACCCGCGTTGTTACGGTTTCTATTTGATGCACATTTAGTATTGATTGAAGAAGTAGGTGGAGCAGAAATAATAAGGTTTTTGCTAGAAAAAAGTTTTCGAAGTTTGGTGTAGCTGTTAATTAGATTGTTGGTGTTGTTAGAAGATTTATAGGAGAAGGTGGGTGTTGTGGATGATCTATTTTTTATTTGACCAATGCAGCTTATTTTTGGTGATGAGGGGTCTATTATTGATGAAGAAGATGTGGATAGTGAGGATGACGATCTTGATGAGAGATTGGCTAGTTTTGTCGGTTTGATGATGTCGTTTAATGAAAGACGACAGAAGTTTGGCAAGAAGAAGGTTTTAGAATTAGTGTCAGTGTTAGTGTTAGTGTTGATTGTATTGGTGGTGGAATGATGGTGATGGACTTGTTGAGTATAGGATCTACTTCTCTTCATTTTTCCCATTGGTTTTCTGGTTGTTTTTGTTATGAATGAATGAATGAATGTCAAGAGGATACAAAATGTAATTTTAGGAATTGAAGTGGCAAGTGAGCAAAGTGCGGGGAAAGACAAAAGACTACTTTCTGAGCCGAGATGCTTTTTAACAATCAGCTTTTTAAAATATTTGATGTCGGTTTAAGATTAGAGATTTGTTCACTATTTTATTTTATTTCATTTTATGTTAATTAATTAATGTTGAATGTTTATAGTATAAGATAATTTAATATCATCATAATAATAAATTATATAATTAAAAAACTGAAATTTGAATAATTTGTTAGGCTTAGAGTTCTTACAATGGTCCCCTCACTACTAACCACCACTAGTTATCATGAGCATTACATCGTAAAAATTCTCTTAACCAATAATCTTATAAAATATCTTCAATACATCATTAATCAACCATTAGTCTAAGACCCAAACTAATTTATATATATATATATATTTTAATTTTTTTTTTCAAAAGTATATGTTATATATTCACTATCGAGCCAGACAAAATGTCGGTCGAAAAACCTTACAAAACGAACTTTACATCAACGAAAATCTACACCAATCTTCCCAGCTAGTTCTATTGTTCTTTTTCCTATTGCTATACCATAAGAAACCCATAGATTTTATGTCTACTATAATTCTTCCGATATCCACATTGACATTTGAGAAGCGTTTTTCATTTCTCGCTTTCCAAATCCGTCAACACGCGATCATAACAATTCCTTTTATAGCTTTCCTTTCTTTCTTCCCCACTCCAACATTGTCGTGAATTTCTGCCAGGTCCCTAACTGAAAATGCATAAAAAGGTGCCGCCTTGCACCAGCTGCTAATTGACTGCCACACAATCATGGCCACCCCACATGCACAGAACAAATGACTAATCGAGTCAATACCCTCGTCACACAGAACACAGTGGTCATTGGGCACAAAACATTTCCTAATCTTTAGAGCTTCAACCGTGGGGATACGGTCCATCAACATTCGCCACATAAAAATATTGACCTTCTTTGGTATCCACTTAGACCATAGAAAAACATACCTGTTGCTGTAGTCGTGTTCCCAGTTCATGAAATCTTTTACTGCTCTTACCGACATCTCACTATGGTTAGCCCCTGCCCATAACCACCTATCCGAGCTGTTTGTAAGGCGAACCCCAGCCAAGAGCTGAACTAGTTGCCTCCATTCCTGGGATTGGTCGACGTTGCTGGGGATTTTCTGCCATTTCCACTTACCAGTGAAGCTCCCCACTGTCCAGTTAAAACGTTCGCCAACAGTGACTTTCTTCTCACTTTCAAGCTTGAACAGGAGAGGAACCATATCCTTCATTACACCACTTCCATGCCAGCTGTCCAACCAGAAACGGACCTCAGAACCGTTACCACATGTGGCCTTCAGAACCTGGTGAATCCCCAGACCCCCAGCTCGGATCGAATCTATACTTTTAACAATAGTCTTCCATGTCCCAGCAATATAGGGGCTTACCGGAAGCGAGCCCCAACTTCTCTTCTTGTCGTGTATAGCCAGGATGACATATTTCCACAAGCTTGTCCCTTCCTTTTTGAATCTCCACAACCACTTGGATAAAAGAGCTAGGTTTGTATCAGTAAGTCTAGACAAACCGAGCCCGCCATCCTTGATTGGCGATGTTACTCTTTCCCACGACACCCAATTGATCTTCTTATTGTCATCCGAACCCCCCCCCCCCCCAGAGGAACCTACGCATTATCTTTTCCAAACCTTCAACCACTTTTACCGGAGCTTTAAAGAGAGAAAAGTAATATGTTGGGAGGCTCTCGAGGACAGATTTCATTAAAGTAACCCGACCTCCAATTGAGAGAGACTTAGCTTTCTATCTGGATAACCTTGACTCGAAGATGTCGAAAATGAAATTCCAATTCGATACCCGATTCATGTTTGCACCGATAGGTATCCCTAGATGAATGAAAGGGAAGACACCAGCCGAGCAATGAACCACGTTGGCCAACTCAGAAATTTCAGAAGAACTCGCACCGACCCCGTAAAGTTTGGATTTGCCCATATGAATTTTCAGCCCGGATACTATGTTGAAAACCCTGAGTAACCTAGCCACGTTCTTCATGTTCATAATAGACCAGTCACCAAGAATGACACAATCGTCAGCGTACAGTAGGTGTGAAACCGAGGCGCCCATGTCATTTAATCTGACTCCCTGAACCGTCCCTATCCTGCAAGCATTATTAACCAGGACCGAGAAGGCCTCCATAACAATAAGAAAGAGAAAAGGAGAGATCGGGTCTCCCTGTCGCATTCCTTTGAGGCATTGGAATTCAAATGAAGGAGACCCGTTAACCAGAACAGACGACCTGGCCGAGGAGAGAATCCCATAAATCCATTTCCGCCACAAGGCTGGGAAACCCATAAATTCCATATTCGACAAGAGGAAATTCCAATTAACGTTATCGTAAGCCTTTGCAAAATCTATCTTGAACAAGAAAGCTTTGCTTTTCCTTTTCTTTATCTGAGCAATGACTTCATTGAGAATTAAGGGGCCGTCAAGAATGTGCCTTTCACTAATGAATGCAGTTTGATTTTTAGAGATAACAGAACTTAGCACCAACTTAAGCCGGTTAGCAAGCACCTTAGAAATAATCTTGTTAATGATGCCCACGAGAGTAATTGGGCGATAATCGTTCAAGTCGATGGGATCCTTAGCTTTTGGGATTAAAGCAATGAAAGAGGAGCTGCATCCTCTGTGAATGGTACCTGTTTCATAGAAAGCCGAAAACATAGCAAAAAAATTTGCCTCAAGTTTGTCCCAATACCTTTTAATAAACCGAAAATTAAATCCATCCGGTCCCGGGGCGCGGTCATCCCCACACTCGAACACCGCCGATTTGATCTCCTCAACAGTGAATCTTTTGACCAAACTGGAAGACTCGACATCATTGAGTCTAGACCCAGACCATTCGAACAGTTTAGGTCTCTCTTTCCAATCTTCTGAGAACTTGTTCCTGAAGAACTTATAAATGACATTCTTAACTATCTTTGGTTTATCGATCCATGTGTTGTTATAGATCAGCCCTGGTATTGAATTGCTTGCCTTCCTTCCGCTGATGATACCATGAAAATACCTCGAGTTTTCGTCCCCATCACAAGCCCATCTGATCCGGGATCTTTGTTTCAGGTCTTTAGAGGTGTAAGATTCAAGAACTGACAGTTTATATTTACATTCCGACCTTATCCATTCTTCTTCCTCTGATAACAACCTATCTTCAATAATTGCTTCGATCTCTTCAACTTCCTGCTTACATTTTTCTTTTTCTTCGCTTTCAATATTGATTAAATCAATCCTCCATTTGCCGATCTCTGAGCGTAGATGTTTGAAAAGCTTTTGCAGTCGCACATCAGGAAATCCAACAAAGTCAAAATCCTCCATAGCTTTAGTAACCACCTCGTCGAAACCGGGTCTGTCTAACCAAGAATTAAGAAAACGGAAAGGTTTTGGGCCAAAGTTAGTGTCCTTTATCATCAACACCAACGGGTTGTGATCCGACCATAGTCTCGGTATAGCTTTTAGGCAGGCCAGGGGCCATTTTAGTGCTACTTCGTTACTGACCAGGACCCTGTCTATCCGGCTGAATTTTTTTACCTCTCCATCCTCCGCCAAAAAGGTGAAACGACTACCTTTTAAGTCATAATCAGATAAGTCAGCCTCGTGAATGAATCTATTGAATTCTCTTGCGCAAACAGGATTAAACCGCGATCCCCATCTATCTTCCGGATACCTAACCGCGTTGAAGTCCCCCAATAACCACCAAAGAACAGGCAAGCTAGACTTCAAGCCCGAAATTTCTTCCCACAGAACCTTTTTCTCTTTTAAACTTTGAGGAGCATAGATATTCATAATATAAACAGGATCACTTAAACCCTTGATAGTACCTTTAATGAGAAGGAAGTTCGGTTTCTTAATACAATCTAACAAAGAGAAGACATTGATATCCCAAAAACATACCAGACCACCCGATCGACCCCTAGGATCAACCGTGACCCAATCAAAATTCGAGAACCCCCAGTATTTTCTAATAAGCCCCTCGGAGACATCACTCATTTGCGATTCTTGGATGGCCACAAAAGACACCCCTTCTTTTTCTTTTATTCCTTTAATCCATTCGGGTTTCCCAGTCCCCCCCATACCTCTAATGTTAACTGAGAGAAAATTCATAGTAAAACGGGATTGTTACCTTCACCATCGAGCACCTTTCCTTCATCAACAAGCATCTCGAGAATCTTATCTTCCGAGCCTTCAAGATTCACCTTGATTAGTTTGCCTACCTCAATAGTGTTATCAACCTCCTCCCTTAATTTCACATGATCCGTCTCCATTCTTTTGTTAGTCATGACCTCTGAATCAGTCGTTGCTATCTCAGTGGGGAGATTATCAGACATAGATTGATCGACAATGATAGTTGAAGAGGGGCCTTGATTGAGGTCAGTATTGACCCCGCCATTAGAAACCATATCCTCAAAGGATCCCAAATTGGATTGCTCCAGATTAATTGGGGGAGGAGGGCCTTCAAAGCCACTGGGTTGCTCCAGATTAATTGGGTTGCTCCAGATTAATTGGTGTACATCAGACCTCATTCTTTTTTTGGGCCTAATAGATGGGCTTACAACTATATTAGACCATAACTCACCAAACGACTCTTTACCCGCATGACCAGTCAATGAGCCATTACCGCCTCGCCTCTACTTGACAACAGGCATACAAACTCACTCTCCCAGTTACCCGAAGCTTCATATCACCCAAAACTCAGATACTTGTGGAATTAGTAATATAAAATAAGTACATCAGCACTGTAGGCAAGTAAGAAATTAACATGCCTAATTAAATGATTAATCCTTTTGCAATTATAATTAAGCTAATTAGGAAACTTGAACCGACTATGTATTCTTTGGAACTTTGTTTTTTAATTTATTTTTTTTAGCGCAAAGAAATTAAAAATCATTCTGGAAATCCTTTTGATTACTTCCAATAGTAGTTCCCAAGATTTTTAAAATCATGACATCTCAAACTTAAATCTTCCTAGCTTGTTCGTATATATTATCTCTTCAATAGATACATCATTAAGACCAATATACTTTTTGAACTAGAATCAATGTGCTTAGGGGGTGGCAACGTATAAGAGATGGGCACGAGCAGGGACGAAGCTTCTAAGGGGCCTGGGGGCCCCGCCAGCCCCCTCTGTTTTTCGTTAAGTAATATAGTTTTATCTGTAATTCGTTCGAAAAGTTATATTTCTAAGTGTTATTTACGTATTTGTTTTGTATTATGTTATTTTATTTTTTGAATATAACTTTAGTTGAATTTTGTTGGTCCGACTTACTACAACTTTAATTATAAATGGCTTAATATAATGTAATTAATAAACACACAACTACGGAAAGCAGCTCGGCTTTATTCAACTCCATTGTCTCTTCCTCGTTCATGTGGATGAACAACCGCAGCCGTGTGTTTCATGTAAACTGGGATAGTTGGAATACTAGTCCGGATCTCACGTGATGATTTTTTCTTTTGTTGGGTTTGTTCATGCTATTTGGTTGTCCTGTACTCCTTAGTGTTGTGTTTAGAGATGTTGTTTATTTGAGTTGTCTCTCTAGTGGTATTTCTCTTTTTTGTTGTAACCTGTACCTTCACACTAGCAACTTGCTAGTGGTTGATTCTCTTTTATATATAATTGCCGTTCCAAAAAAAATAAACACACAACTAACGTAAATCAGTCAATTGTTAAGTATTGAATGAAGAACAAACTTCACAATTGCCTAGCTATGACATGTGTATCGAAATGCTCGAAGAATCTAAAACATTTAGACGGACAAACCTTTTATTCTTCACCAACCATTGCCTTGTACAGATGCACTTGCAATTGCAACGGTCTTCGAGATCTTAGATGTTAATGTGGATTTGGTTGTAAACATTAACATTTAATGCTTTTAACTTAATTGTCTTATTTGTTTCTTAGCTATTTTGTTGAAAGAAAAAGTGTGTAAACTAATTGAGCTGTCTTCTTGTGATAGTAAGCATGTGACACTTTGTATGAGCGAGCAACTTCTCTTTTAACTTTTCACGTTTTTTTGACTTAATTATGAATTTGAAAATGTTCTTTTTGATTCATATGAAGAATTATTAAATGTTTGTAAACTTATTTATTTTTACAGTTTGTTTTACACAAACTTTTTTTAAGTATAAGTTTCAAAATATTATTGGTATGTAAGACTTGCCTTCCGATCCACGCAACTAAATAACCAGACTTTAAGCAAACCGCCACCTATATATAGAAAACCCTCATTAGTCCCAGGTGTTTTCCCAATATTCATTACCACAAAAGAAAACCCCTACAACTTAAAATTCGATCAAAAGCATTATGAATCGACAATTCATTCTTCTCACGGTGTTTTCTCTGCTTTCAGTTTCTTCTATGGTCGCAGGGGTCAAAGACGATCCCCTCATTCGAAACGTGGAATGGGACGGAGAGGAATACCGCCTCCAGCACGACTTTAATGTCTTCAAGCACAAGTATGACAAAGTATACGCCTCACCAGAGGAAGAACTTTTCAGGTTTTCGGTTTTTAAAGATAACATGCGCCACGCAATGCAGCTACACAAGAAGATTGATCATGATCCATTGCTGTCCATGGATTCACCAAATTTTCTGATATGACGGCAGCAGAGTTTAAGAAACATCTTGGGTATTGTTTTCGGTTTCTTTCGGATGCAAGAGGGTAAGGCAATGACCCAACGTACAATCGTACATGATCTTTTTCTTACTAGCATTATTGTAATAGAGATAGTTGAAAATTTATTACTGTTTGATTCTTTAAAGGTGGTTATGGTTTGAGCAACACTTGTTACATATTAATTCTTCTTATTATTTTATAATAACTTTAAATATAAGAAAAAACATTTGATGTGAGAAAGCTTCATAATTGAAGCATTGTACTTATATCAAAACCAATTAGATGGTTTAATGGAGGATCTTGGGTCAAAATCGATAATAACAATCTGAAAATTCGGTTATGTTTTGAGTGATTTGAAGCTTCAGTTGGGGTTGTATTATTATAAACAAACATAATCAAAGCACGGTACTAGAAATCGATAAAAACATGTATGACCGATAAATCCTTGAATGATCACAAAGTTAACAAGGAAACCAAATCAACAGTTGATTGTATAATAATTAACTAGGTTATACTCACGAGTTGCACAGATTGTATAATACTACGTAATTAACTGTAGATAAGGTTTAAATTAATTCAAATTAAAACAAATAAACTTAAAATACTGGTGCACATGGATTAGAAAACAATCTTTATTTTCATATATAAATATAAATTACTAGTATTTTAGCTTCTATTTATTGAATTGGGAAAACTTTCATGAGCAGATCGATCGACGACATCTTCAAACATGTATTCCCTCCAACTAGTTAATTAAGTTGATACAGAACTTTGATTCCTTCGATATCATCTGAATTCAAACTTTTGACAGTTCCACTAGGGATACCACTCCACATTACCGCGTTTTGATCTTGACTGTGATCTAACCCAAGTAGATGTCCTATTTCATGAAGCGCCACAGTCTCTAAATCATAAGCATTTGGAACTGGTCCTGGTTGGGCTGACCAACTAAAATTTGCATTGTAATGAAACCTGCCATCTGTTGGCGCAAAAGCATGCGCCAATACTGCCGGTTCAAAGTTGTAGCCATCTCCATGGTTCGGGCTTTCAAATCCAATTTTTAGATCTGCGCCTTGAAAATCATCGACTCTAGAGAATGTAAAGTAGTTAGAAGAAGTGGTCCATTTGTTGAAGGCACGAACAACAGGAGGTACATATATATCTGGATAGTTGGAGTCGAATGCATAGGTGAGATGCGATTTACTTGGGGGCCACTTAAGGTTATCTGGGAAAAATGCATAATGAGACACGGTATGCAACCTTTTTGTCCCGTGTTGGTGATTTATCTTATCGGGTTGTCCACAACGAGGTACAAGCATTTGTGAAATGGTGGTTCCATCTAGCACCCCAGTAGCATTGAGATGATAAAAGCTTTGGTAACTTTTGAGAGCGGCGTCAAGCTCTTCATCAAATTCGTCGGCATTGATATGGTTAAGGCTATGTTGGTAATCTAAGTAACCAAATTGGGCAAGGTATAGTTTGAGTTGATGGAGGCCTTGCACTTTGTCACCCTTGTGACAACCTTGAAGGTGTTTGATTGAGTCATTATCATGTTTTCCCCTGCTTAGAGAGAAAAGAAAGACAAAGACACACATAAAGGGTAAAAGAGTACCTATAGATGCCATTAGTGATTTCTTAACTGTTTTGGTTATATGTTTTGGTGTGTCTACCTTGCTAGGTCTATTTATAGTAATTTGTATTGTGGAAAATATCATTAGTTAGGTTGAATGCGTCAATTATAAGTAGATGTATACTACAGTTACTTAGGAGAAAAATGAAAATCATAACTTAATCCAACAAAAAGAGACGAATACATCTTCTGGAATTTAATAGGAAAGATCGATACATGGCGATGATTGTGGAAAAATTTTATCTCCTTGAGTGCAAATTGACTGAATCGTCTCTCTTCGTTCACAGACGGCAAGTAATAGGCACTAAGATCTGTTTTAAATCTTTTAATTTGGAAAAACCATGCATTACGGTCTATTGGCAAGAAGACATGTCTTCTCACAATAGATCTCAGGTTTGAATCCTTCCCTAGGCATATTTGAGGGTGACCACATCTATAGTGGGTCTGGGTCAGTTTTCCCTTTCAAATTTATCGAATGGTTTAAATTGGGATTTATTCTGCGAGGGATAACGTATGCTAGACCCCCCAACATTCACGAGTAATTCACGCCTTTAAAAAAAATGGTATTCTTTCTTTTGAAACTTTGAAAAGAAACCATTAGTGTGAAAATTTTGTTTAGAATTGACTTAAATAAACTTCTTTCTCCATTCAGAATAATCATATTGATTTTAAATACATAATTTATATTATCTTAATATTAATTAAAAAATCTTCAAAACAACCTATAATTAAACTTAAATATACTTTTAAGTCTCAGAAAGTATCTATGATAGTGTTGTATTTGTCGTTTATCCTCGATATTGTAATTGTATTTGTACTTTTGTTTGGGTATTTAACACTTTGCTAGATACTCGTTTTTAATTAATATATTGCCGTTCTAAAAAAAAATTAAACTTAAACATATCTAAAAAAATATCTATAATTTATTGAATTATTTAAACTCAAGCTACTTAAAATTGAAGTTTCACATCTAATAAATATTTATAATTTGTTAAATCTAATTTACACTAGTCTTAATATTATTAAAAGATGGTTGTTTTTAAAACTCAATTAAGAGCACAGGATATGGGGGCTCGATCTGGACTCCGAATCCTATCTGGACGATTAGCGTCGCACCACCCACCATACCACCTTCTTGGTTTTGCATTCTTAGTTCTTGGCTCGGCATTAGAACGTCGAGCTTGGCGACGGTTTATTTTTTTTTCTTTCAAATTGTCGTTTATATATACATACATATATATACGTATGTATATATCGGGATTGGTTCAAATAAAACAACTATTAACGTAAAACAAATAAAACAATCATTCATTCTTAATTAAAAATCATTGTGCATCATGTTTCGTTACCAATAAATCATGAAATTCATCATATTAATT
>JAOEHQ010041818.1:0-23095 GCA_025447715.1 Asclepias incarnata | reverse complement strand
AACTATCTGTGCAAGAAGTACCACTGCTTCATCTCCATACACTGCCTTTAGTAGTGGGATCCCCAGGATCAAAGTGTTTGGTAATGTTGACAAAGAAATACCCGTTATGATCCAATTTAGGTGTCCATTTGATCGAACTTTTGTGATTATTGCCAACCCAATTAAGGCAATGACCTTTTGAAGAACATCAGCACAGATTAACTTGAGGTTCATTTTGTATGGATCGCTTTTAGAAATCACTTGGAACGATAAAAAGGGAATAGAGAATTTAGCAACAAATTTGTTTATGCCGGAGCACTGTTCTGGACTGAAAAGTTTTAACCATTTTACAGAAATGTAAGCCAAGATCATGGCAACATACAATGGAATTGTAGCTGCCACAATACTAAAAGCCTCATTCAAGGAAATCATAGTTGGTAATTATAATGGGTTTTTGTTCGATTTTACTATTGTTCGAGATATTACATAACTTAACCATCATTGAAAGGGGATATTTATTCTTTCTTGGGTGCATCATTGAAGAAGAAAAAGTTGTATATTCATCTTCCATGAGAAGCTTGTTTTTTCATTAAGCCTGTATCAAGAACATGCTTTCCGTTAAATGATGAAAAGGTTTGTCTTCTCTACTATGATATAGTACACAACATATCATAAAGGTTACCAATTTTTTTTCATAGATATGGCTCTCCATACATTAACTAAAAGTGTTCCATAATTATCCAAGGTTAATATATTGCATATGTATGCAACGTACTTACGTATGTGCCATTCGGGCCTTTTTGATGAATAAAATTAGCCTAATACTTGTTATTTGCTTATCTGAAATGCATTGTCATTAACTTTTACTTCTACATGCATATAATATGGGCTTGAACCTCTACAAAAAATGACGATTAATTTAAAATGATGATTTTATTTAGTTAGTTGTAATTGTAACAGCTTTATCTTTGAGACACCATGTGTATGTGTATGATGTACCACTTATATATATATTACTATGTCAGGTGTCACGTATAACTAATCATTTCATTAGATATACTAATAGTTATTAGAATAACAAATAAGTACAACATATATCTATAAAGGAGACTAGAAATTCTAAATAAACAAAGTAAAAAGAATCATAAAGGTTACCATTTTTTTTTAACTTAACAGCATTATCGATCTAATGATTTATAGAATAATTTAAAGATGGATTGGATTAAGCAAGTCATACAGTTAGTCAAAAGTTTTGATTCTTGTTTGCGGTCGTGCAGTTTGCCCATAGTTTATAATACTTTTGTCACAAGTGGGGACGAATGTGTTATTATAAGCCTAGTTTTGTAGGGATGTCTTTATAGATTGGTCTATGTTAAATACTTAGCCTAATTTCCCGAGTTTACGGCTTTAAGTGTTCCGAAATAATGTATAATATGATCATAAAACATGGACTTTATGAGGCACCTGGGTTAAGTTGAAAAGTATATTTAGCTAATAATAACAGATAAGAAATAAAAAATCTTGATTGCCAATTAACTTTTTTGTGATCTTTCTTTTCAGAGGTGGTTCAGAAACACAGCATGGAGGAATAAAGATATGAATTGCAAGCCAAGTAAGTAAGGTAAACAGTAATAGTACATGAAGGCAGAATTTTTGCTTAAAATGGTCAAAAGTGTTAGAATAAGTGTTGTTGTTAAATTGCTTTTCATGGTGTCAAATTTAGCTAAAAATGTCCCAACATAATGCCTCTTTCTTCAAGTGTCTGTCTGGGACGGGTTGTACCAGTTGGGCCGGTCTGGTAATGGGTTGGGCCGGTCTTTGATTGATCCAGAAGTTATAAGCTGGGTTCAAGGGTCCAAAAGCCTTTGAAAAGTGGCCCATATTACATTATATCGAGTAGTATTACACATTTACATTACATGACTAGTTGAGGTGAACTATAAACTTGATATAAGACTATATGTGTTCAAAAATAAACCTGTAAAAAGACAATGGAATTCCATTGTATCTTTGACACTTATTCAATATAACTTAAAGATACCGGACCCCAACTTGGGTCAATGTTCCTTGGTGGATTAGCAACAAAAGTTTTGCATTCGGGTATGGTTTTCGATGTAGTTCTGTAAAATAGGAAGACGAAGATGAAAACTAAGATATGTGTATCAAGATTAGTAGAAGGTAACTTCTTAGCATATGAATATGTATGAAGGTAAATCGTTTGACATTGTGGAACCATTTCTGTGGTTAAACTTTGACACCATCTTATAGTTTTGGTTAAACTTTGAGACCATCTTATGGTTTTCGGAGTATTAAACCCTGTTAAATTTCTACCCCTTACGAGTTATGAGAACATTGTATAATTAGAAATCCATGTCTTCCTTCCATTGATTTCTGACAAAGATTTGGTCAAACCAAAACTAGAAATCCAAGGCCTCCCTCATTTTTCTCAGAACATATCATAAAATTACTATTTTTAGTAGGAATTGTTGCATTATAAACTGCACAAATTCCATTTGATTTGTTCATTTACTTGACCTTGACCATCTCCAAAGCTAACCATTAGAGGCGGATTAATTTGGTTTTGGTAGCTAGACTGGTGTTAAAAACGGTCTGATCTTAACATCAAAACCTAGTTAAGATCAGAGTTTAAAAAACAACCGGACTAGCTACCAGGAATTAACCTCTTCCAATAACAATATTAATCTTGATCAAAGATGGAAGGGGGCCGATGTAATCGAGTTCTTGTTTTATGTTTCATACTTGTGGCAATTGTCCCATGTTCCATGGCTCACAGTACAGCTATCAGCGTCAGGAGGCCTCAAGGTAAGAAAAACAAAGGTCAGTGCAAGGCCTATAACACCATCGACAAATGTTGGAGGTGTGATAGGAACTGGGGTAATAACCGAAAAAGGCTAGCTGATTGTGCCAAAGGGTTTGGCCATGGGACCTATGGTGGCAAAATGGGCCGAATCTACGTTGTGAATGACTCATCAGACAAAAATGTAATTGACCCTAAACCAGGCACCCTACGCCATGCAGTCCTGCAGCCCGAACCACTCTGGATCATCTTCTCGGGTAAAATGACCATCAGGCTCACCCAAGAACTTATATTTACGTCCGACAAGACCATTGATGGTCGCGGGTGTGAAGTCCACGTGGCAGGTGGCGCCGGTTTCATGCTCCAATTCGTTCACAATGTCATTATCCATGGCCTTCACATGTACGACATTGTTGAGGGATCAGGTGGCATGATCAGGTCAAAAACTGATCACGTTGGCATACGAGGGAGAAGCGATGGGGATGCCATTTCCATCTTTAAATCCTCACAGGTGTGGGTTGACCACTGTTCCTTTGCTAGCAGTTATGACGGGCTTATTGATATCGTTGCAGCTTCCACCAATGTCACCATTTCAAATTGCCACTTCGTCAAGCACGACAAGGTATGTTTTGGAACGGGTCAGGTGGAGAAACTCAAACAAATTTTGATTTTATATAAGTTAATGTATTATATATGATCCAAAAACATCATTTTAATACCAATAGACAGTAATAGATTTGATCAAAATGTTACACTTTCTCACCCATTTGACCTATTTGTAACTTCATGTTGTTAATTTTTCGTATTGACCCGTTACCAAAATAATCACCTGAATCTAACCGTTTATAACTTTTTGTATATAGGCTTTGCTGTTTGGTGCAAGTGATAAAACCCCAGAGGACAAGATAATGAAGGTGACATTGGCTTACAACCATTTCGGGAAAGGATTGACACAGCGGCTGCCAGCAGTGAGATTCGGGTTTGTACACGTGGTTAACAACGACTACACAGAATGGAAATCATATGCCATTGGAGGTGCTGACGGTGCAACTATCATAAGCCAAGGAAACCGGTTTACGGCAGCAGATGGTGCATGTAAAGAGGTGACAAAAAGAGAGCAAGTTCCAGAATCCATATGGCGTAAATGGACATGGAGAAGTGAAGGTGATTTGTTACTGAACGGAGCTTATTTCCGACAATCAGGTAACCCAAATTGGGCTAAAACATACAAGGGTTACCCATTGATACCGGCGCAACCGGCTGTGACTGTACCACAACTTACCAAATACGTTGGTGCCTCATTGAATTGTAAGGTGGGATCCCCTTGTTGATAGTCATGACATGACCCTTTTTTTTTTTTAAAGAGTAGGAAGGATTGTTAGGCTTTAAAAATATTTACAAGTTACAGATGTACAGTTTTCATGTAAATTCAATTTTGAATCATACTAGGAGGGAAAACGTTCTTGTTCTTGCTGTGGTGTTATCATTTAATTATTCTTTTGTAACAGTATCTTTTGAAGGTGATACCTTTCAACTTTCATAAAAAGCCAAAAAAAAAAAAATCAAAAAAAAATCATGAGTATAGTAAAACAAGAGCATAAGTTAAAAGCTTATAAACACCACTTTACTACCATAGATGTTTCCATAATACGAATACGAATGTGCTAAGACATCAATGTCAACATGACATAATATTGAGCTAAGACGCGGAGACCCAAATTACCTACCAGCTACTTATTTTGGGGCATCACAGATTTTAAAACCACTATATAGAAAACTACCATATGTCGAGGAACATCTACCGACTATATTCTAAACCCTAATTACTGTCAGATTCATCCATCAAATCCATTTTTGTGGCTTGTTGGTAGTCGCTGATTTGGTTCTGATACCTTTTCTTGTCTGCCAAGGCTTTTGCCTCATACGGTTCCTTCTCTTCAGCTGCAAATCAACAATATCAGAATAAATTTTCTGATGTTATCTGGCAATATACATCACAAAATGTCAACTCTGTAGCGGCTTACTAACCTGTCATTTTGTTCCATCGCTCTCCAAGAACCCTCCCAATGTCCTTGAATTGGATTCCAGGGATGTCCTTCTTAATATTCTGAATAAATAAAAAGTCATCAACAAATCACTCCGTATTATCATGGTAACGTTAATGTGTGCGAAATCTGAATCCATATGCACAACATTGTGTCAAATCAAACTAATGTGTAATAATGTATACAATGTGGCACATATTTTAAAAACACCCAAATATACTCTCATTTTTGCAGATAAGCCCCTAAACGTTTTTGCTGGTAACTTTTTTAAAAATATACAAGCATACATGTATGTGTAAGCATATCTTCCATAAGTTGTAGAAGATAATTCAAACAAAAGTTTAGGAAGTTGTCTGCAAAAAGCACATACATTGGTTTTTATGAAATGTGCCCAATTTTTGACCGCAAGAGAATTTAATCAACCAGAAAGATGTACGCAAATTACAAAATAAGTGCATTGGGTTTATCTAACATTTCAAATAACTAATAACAACAAATATAACAGAAAGCTATAACCAACCTCTCGTTCAAGCTGTGAGAAGAACATGAAACCAGTCAGTGCTTTCTTCGGTGCATTTGGATCCTTTTTCTTCTTCTGTTTCTTACTCTTTGAAGACCCATCATCATTGTTTCTCTTCTTACTTGAAGAGACTTTAGAAGCAGTAGGTTTTTTCTTGGATTCCTTCTTGGGAACTCTCTGCTATCAATGGTTAAGCAGTCTAAGAATGATTCTGATTTGCAGTGCAAGGAAGGCAAGATATACATATATATATACATATATACATAAACACACCCACACACACATATATTTCTCAATTACCTCCTTTTCACTTCCACTATCACTACCATCTGAGTCGTCACCCCCAGAATCATCACTAGGAGAGCCGTCATCATCCTTGTCAGCAACAAAATCCTCATCCTAACAACATATGTCAAAGTGAAGTCAAGGAACAAAGAACGCACTCTATGGAAGAAAGTACATGACCCAATAATCTACAAGCAGCGATGCGACCCATTTGTTTCTCAATGAAACATTCAGATTATGTTTTAATATTAACTAATCAAAAAGATAAAGAATAAATCAATAAAATAACTTAACCACTTAAGAAAACAGGTCAGGTGAGTCAGACAGAAGACATAGTAGATGGTCATCAAATTGCATAGAAGTAAAACCTCATTAATTATATTCAAAAACTAAATACGTGTTTTTAAAAGTTTCATCCAAAAGTCAAAACACATTTTAACCCTTTACTCAACCCAATCATTTAGTCATCTCGATATATTACTAACATAACATCATACCCTAAACAAACTTTGCCACCCAACATATCAGAGTAGAATGAAAAAGTAAAAGAAGCTTACCTCCTCATCACTCTCTTCTTCGCCAGCTGCATTCCTAATTCGCTCAAGATGAGGGTCAACAGCATCATCCTCTTCATCCTGTAGAACAGCCGCAACACCATCTGGAGCTTGGGCAGCACCTCCCAAATTCATGATTCTTATAGGCTTTGACCTGCAATGATTCAAGAACATAAGTAATCCATGCTAAGGCCCCAAAACTGAACAAAAATTGTACTCACCTTATAAAAGCATACAAATTATGATATTCACTTCTCTGAATGTTACGGAAAAGATGTTCTTGCTCTGTCTTTAGCCTAACAAGAAGATCAAAGTACTGCATGTTTGCTCCTCCAGCAGAATGCCTTTCAAACTCTACATACTCAATCTATACAAAGCAAATAAATCAACACAAATTCTCCTAGAGCAATTCATCTGACGGACCAATTAAAATGACATCATACCTCATCATGAAGAATAAGTGTGGGAGGCTTTGGTACGAAGAAAAAGCTCTTCTCAAGAGGATACAAAACTCCATCTTCAGCTTTTAGTGAGGACTTTACAGCATACCCGTCCTGAAAGCTACGAAATTTACCGGGTCTAGTGAGCTTCGTACCAGATAGCCCACGCAATATCATTGTGAAGACTTCATGAATAAGACCCTGGTAATTTGAAGTCCATTAAGTCAATCAAAAGCATACGCGTAAACAGAAATAATACAAAAAAAAGGTGGCAAGAGCCGAGATTGAATCGTACAGGATGGCTAACATGTAAAAGACCAGGTCGGTTTACATTATATTAAAAACACACTTTGGGAGACTTGCGGCCAGTTTGACCTGCCCGACACATTCCACGTGATTCCTTTTTAAGGCCACATGTAATAATGAAAGATAGGAATCAAATGGTTAAAAAGATATTATACGAAACGATGTGGTGCGTGATGTGGACCAATCACATTATATTGTTTTTTCTCTCTTCATTTGATTTGGTCCACGTCATTTTAAATACAACTTTTTACAAAACTTTTGGAAGTCTAGCATTTTCATTAAGACAAACTAACTAGATATAAAACCTTTCGGATATATGATGTGAAAACTATCAGAATTACTTCTACATTTGTGATCATCATTAATATAGAAATTTTAATCTACAACCATACCCAAAAGTATAAGAGCTGTTAGCATGATTACCTTATATGACGGTTCTAACTTGTCTTTGTACTTGGTAGCATACAAGTCCTCATTCATCACCAATGTACTTTCCACCACATTATCAGTATCAAACTGCACCAACACAAAAGATACCACATCAAAAGTAAATTCTATGCAGGATCAAGCTTGTTAAAACACTAAGATGAAAAGCACTGCAGATATGATACCTGTGTCACAATATGTGGGTACATGGTTTGCCCTTTTCGAATAGGAGGATCCAAAGTAATAACAACAAAGGTATGAAGCTGGGACTGCATAAGCAAAAAAGGATTCAAGACATTTTTCAGTATGGATTTCCATTATCTATGTGGTAAAGCTATGAAGGGAGATCAAAACACCTTGGGTAAAACAAAAACACGAACTATGCTGCTGTATTGGATTTTGAAATCACCAACCGAGCCATGAAGCCGCAAAAATGAAAGATGAAGTTCAAAAATGGAACGGCCTCTACAATAAGAATCAATCTGTATTACATACCTTTAAAAAACAATGAAAACAACTGGGACGAGGAAACAGAGGCTGTACCTTGGAGTAAGTGTTTGAATGCTCTCAAAAGTGACAACAGGTCCCTCACCTCCGGTCCCGACATCTGCCATTGACATAATTTTTTCTCGGAAAACCTGATTCAACATACTGAAGATATCAAAAAATAAAAATAAAAAAAATAACGTAGGTGCCAATGCATCATTGCATAAAATCAGACAACTTACTTCTGCTGGAGGACGATTTTCATCTCCAACAAACTGAGTGTTTGAATTGGGAACATAGAAGGTCATTTCCATCAAAGAATCCTTCTGCATTAACAATAAGAAGACTCAACAATAGACCCCAAAAGCTTAGAACTTCACAGACCTTAAGTTTCAGAAATTATGAGACTTCAACCCTAAAACTAGAAAGCAATACATGTTTTAGACACTTAAAAACACATGCATTGCTTATTAACATGTACTGGATACTCGAAATGGCAAAAGTTAGACCTCGTTTGCACCAGTTGTGTCATCCACATGGAACTCCAAGATGACATCGGTCTTTCCTTGTAACTGTGTCTGGGACACGTCAGCCAAAGATACTTCGAAAGATTGCTTCCCACCAACAAGAAAAGAAAGCATATTACCTGAGCAAAATCCAACAAGAACATGTAAAACTTTGAAGGAAAAGGTAAATGGTGGATCAACAACCACCGTGAAATAAATACCAAGACAACATGAATGTTTAATGCAAATCTGCTAATCCACATGACAAGATCTAAAGAAGAACGAGAAACAATAACAGTGAAATACACGTGAGCTGCTTTTTTGGCAACAGCATTGCACCCTTATGAAACATTCGGTTTGATATTTTAGGTGCAAAAGCCAGTATTGTAAAAAATGGCCAACTCGGACGATTACTCGAGGAGTACTCCCGACTCGGGGGGTCCGGGGAGTCGAGTCAGGCCAAATCGGGGTCAAACTCGAGTCAACAGGTCAAACCCGGGTCAAACTTGGTCAAACTCAGAAAACTCGGTCAAACTCAGGTCAACTCGGTCCAAATCAGGTCAAGATTGGTCAACTTTTTTTTTTTTACTTTTTTGTTTGAAGCATTATGTTTACGTTTCAGAACAATTAAGTTCTGAACTTTGAAGTATTATAGTTTCTAGTCTATTTCTAATTTTCTATTAGATATAATTTCAAAAATTATAACTTTTATGTATAAAAATCCCAATCCAAGTACTCCCCGATTACTCCCGAGTTACCAAAAACTCCCGACTCCCCACCTTGCCGAGCCGTCTCCGAGCCGCGAGTTCCCCAACATTGTCAAAAGCAAAACAGATAGACAAGCAAGTTCATTTCACTGTACAGAAATGATTTTTTTAATTATTTCAAGAATTCAACCATATACCTAGAAAACACAATCTGCATTCTGGGGATACCAATCCAAGCACTATGATACCCAACCTAACAAAAAGTAAACTATTACCAGCAGAAAAGGTAACTAACCATTTATATCTAATTCTCCCCAGTTCTTTCCACTGACTGAAAGCTGCTTCTCTTCCGGTGCTATATTACAAGAGTTCTGGAAAAAATTGGTCAGGCTGGCCACATCCTGCAAGCAGAGTTAAAGAAAATAAGGGGGGGAATTGACTTACAAAGAGATCCGTTACATGCAGATCTCCAAGAAACAAAAGGAATTATACAGCCAACAAACTATTTGATCTTCTAGAAACAATAGAAGCAAATGCAATGTTCGTTTGAAATCCGGGTCGAGTCCTACAATGAGTCCACATGAAGAGAAAATAGGTGAATTATATGTCTTTCACAAAACTTATAATCTGTATTGATGTATACAAAATTTTGTACCAATAGTTCAATTTAGAATTATATCATGACTTATTGAATTACTTGTAATGAAGGGCCACATAAACGTATATTGATCACATCCGTGAAATTTTTTAAGACCTCAAATGTTTCAGGTCCGTCGCCAGCATAAACTACATCTTACAATATATCACAAGTTCTCACATAGAAAATGACGACTCACAAGAAGTTGCAAAACTCTACAATATGTCAATATCATAGGTTCTTATAACAACAATAGATGTTCATGATATAAATATATACCCTTTACAAAGATGAAACATATGAACAAAATAAGCACATGGAATTCAGCCTAGTTATCATATCATACACACAAAGCGAAAAAAACAAACCTGATCACGAAAACCAACAAACTTATACTTGAGCCCATCCTTAATCAGCACACCAAGCTGATTGCTCCGTGGCACCTTCATCCAAGTAATATTCACGATATCAGACTTATCTACTTCCACAGCCTTGCCACCACCTTGTTTCTTCCACAGCAGTCCCCGTGAATTAACCCTTAGTTGCCCTGGATTCTGCATTTCCCAAGTGAATGCACAACATTACTTGCTTAGAAATTCAACACATACCACACAACCATAAAAACTGAACTCCCTAGAAGTAATTCACCTAAATAAACTTTCAAAAGAAAACCTTGTAACACGCTTAGATATTCTAAACAAATATGATATTCACCAAAACAGTCAGGGAGGCATAATTCCGTTTCAATATATCATATAACTTTATGATCTTAACAATTGACCGGAAACAATAATCCAAAACTCACGAATACTTTTGCTATTTACACTACCAAATCAACAAAAACCAAAATTCAAGCACAATACGAAAAAAAACCCTAACATCTCACAAAAAAACAATGTCAACGAAATTAATGCTGCAAAGTACATGTTTGTGACTGTTTTCAGTAATCTAGGGTTAGGATTCTAAACATAATAAAGTATAATCAACACAAAAATTATAAATCGATTCAAATCATTTAATGCAAAAAAATAAGAAAAACATATACAAGTATTTTTGCGATTTACACTACCAAATCAACAAAATCCAAAATTCAAGCTCAATACAATACAAAACCCTAACATCTCAAAAAAAAAAAAAAACAATGTTACCGCAACAAACATTTGTGCGCCGTACATGTTTGTGACTGTACAGCAAGCTAGGGTTAAAATTCTGAACATAATACAGTAAAATCAAGACGAAAAAATGGCATGATTCTAAAAAAAGTAAATGCAAAAAACGATAAAAACCTAAACGCATATAAATATATCTATATATATTATGCCGTACAAGTTCGTAAATGTTACGCAATAAGGCAGGGTTAGGGTTTTGAACAAACTAAAAGCAAAATCGGCATGGAAAAAGAGATGAAAAGAGTAACTTACAGTACCGCCACGGCCGACAAGAGAGATATTGTTGAACATATGGCCGTCCGCCATAGCAAATGCGAAGCTAATGAGAGAAAATGTTAGGGTTTTTGATTTGTGAGAATTCTATAAGGTAATCAAGTGTATGAGAGGGGGAATATATATAGAGTTGTGGAATGGCGCGAAATAGGAAAGGAGGTTGGTATTGATTGAGTGAGGGAGGGATGCACAGGAAGTGCGGTGTGGTGTCAAGTGGTTTTAACTTTGCCGCTTTATTTTTTATTTTTTATTTTATTTATAGAGATGATGAATTGATGATGATGGTGATGAAATGGAAGGGGGCCGGAGGAAATGGTTTGGGCCTTTGGTGATGGTTATATTAGTATGGGCTTTGGTTTGTATTTTGAAATTTGAATACAACGATTTTTGGGAAGGATTTTTTGTTAGAAATGTTTTTGGAAGGTTTTTATTTTAAGATGTAGAAAATTTAAGAAAAAAAGATATTCTAATGATTTTTTTTATGGAGCACCAAATTTATAAAAAAAATTCTTTATATATTATATGTAATTATTTATGTCCAAATTTATTATTTAGATTCAAAATTATAAATGTCCAATTGTTTTAATCTTTAAATTGTTCAACTGTGATGTAAGCTCAATGTCCAACCCAATTTAAGTATGCACGTATCACGTATAATGCGACAACAAGTTTTCTCCTGTTTTTGAATAGGCGACTTGGAGTTTTCATTTTGCTCGACTCTGACTCCCAAATCATCCACAAAATTGCAACAACCAACAGGTAATATTTGTCGTTTATGATTTTGATTTCTTTGCATTTTTTGTTGTCAACTTTTTCATTTTTTGCATTTATAAATTTCTTTGTTTATCTATTTGAATTCACCAGCGGACTTAAGCCTTTTTTTTTCTAGACTCATTCTGGGCACTTGAATGAATATCAAGTAGTGGCAGTATATTTGGCGATTAAGAGATAAACAATCAGATACTGTAGAGATTGTAATTCAACCATTTAACCTAATAATATGTTGAATTGGGTTATGTTATATATAGGGATGGGCATGGGACCGTCCCGGTCCTGTCCCGATCCCGGTACCGATAGTACCGGTCCCAAAATTTAAGAAAACTTGGTCCCGGTCCCATATGAACCGGTACGGGACCGGGATTTCCCGGTGTTTGCGGGATTTTTCCGGTACCGTACCGGTCCCAATCCCGAAAACAACAAAAAGTGGATACCGGTACCGATCCCACTCGGGACTCAGTACCACTTCCCAGTACCGGGATCGGGACGGGACTCGGGACTTGGTGCTTTTTGCTCATCCCTACCCGCTAGAACAACATTTATCTTTAGACTTTGCTATATATGAAGATGAGTAAAACAAGCTTGGAATGGTCCAATTTGTATTTAAAAGCTTACAAATGAATGAGTCAATTAAAAAAGTGGATTATTATCTCTCTATATATGACCACCTGACCTAGTGGTTATCGTCGTCCTAGCCTATTCACAAGAGGTTTGAATTCCATTATACAATCTTGAAAGTGGTCAGAAAAAGGTTCGAAAAAGATTATAAGATACCCCGGTTAAACTGCATACATTAGTATTAAAAACGTTCGTCTTCCCCGGTTAACCCTAATAGAGAGAACCTCATCAAAATAATTTTTTTTAAAAAAAGAAATTATCTTTCTACATACTTACTACATTAAATAAAGCAAAACTTTCACCTAATTTTACTACATAATTTATCTCTTACACCATCAACCACCTCCTCAAGCTTATGGTTGGTGCGACTACCCAACAATCGGTCTGCCTTTGCTGGAGTAGTACGTAGAAATATATATATTTTTTTAGAATTCATTTTGATATTTAATTAAAATACTTTAAAAATGAAGCCTTTTAAATACCACCTAAAAGTCTAAAACTATTCATCATTGCAGCATACTTTTGATGCTCATAGTTTTGTAATCAAGTTTTATTAGATAAATGTATAAAAAAAAAAAATAGTAACTTTTTTACCTAAAATTTTTGAAGGAACCTATTTTCGTTTAGATTATTTAAAGAATTAGGTTATTGTGGTTTGATTATTTAAACAAAAAATGAAATATCATTAGTTTCATTTGTTAGTCATCCATTAACCATTAATGTAGTTTGACACGCCGTTAAAAATTCCACATGGACTGCTAGGTTGGATCCGAAAAGCTATCCACGACCCGTGAACTTTCCTACGTGTCTTCGAACAGTTTCTTTGAGCACTCGTCAACACTTTTTAATGACGCTTTATGATATTTGGATGACACCGAAGAAACTATTCAGAGACCCGCGAAGAGTTCCTGGGTCATGAATGGGTTTTCGAAACCAACTCAACAGTTCACATGGAATTTTTAATGACGTTTCAAATCATGTTTACATATAACTGACAGATAAAACTAATAATATTTCTTTTTGTTTAATATTTGATAACCTAATCCTTTAAATAATCGATAGAAAGCACATGCGGGTCAACTCAACTTTTCACGAGCATATTGTATCATAATGAGAATTATCCGCCAGTCACACCCCGTATTTTGATCAGAAACCATTACCCAACCTGCCCACTACAAAGACATTGGCAGAAAAACTCCAACAAAAAGCCCATTTTCATATCCCCTAGTCTGTATCACAAAAAAGATACACAAATATAATATATTAAAGGGAGTAAAACCAACAAGTAAATCCAAGTAGAAGCATCAGTATGATAGGAGTATTTGTTGAAAGCTTTATTTAAAACAGAAAGCAGACGTACTCTGTTGATCCCATTGTTTGAACCGTCCTAAACAAACAAAAAACAAACAAACAGAACTCTTATGGTCTTATGTAAACTGTTAAAAAAAAGAAAGAAAAAAACCTGCAACTAAATAGACGGACATTTCCATGAAGTCAAGGTATCTGATGCTTTCATATGCTTTTGCAATCTGGACCAGTGACTAATTATTTATTGTTAAAAACGACAAAGAAAAGGAACACCATGAGATGAAAACTCTAAACATAGTATGAAAATGTTCGTGTAAAAATTACTAGGAACACTGTCGGTATTCAGGGTCATGGAGCTAAAGCAAATAAAGCGATAACACTCTTTATGACCACGTATATTTTACACACTATATATATGTACAAAAAAAGGCATCATCTCAATACTTCATGTTTTTAATGCTGGAAGCTCACAACCAATTTGAGACAAGTAAATAAATTAGTATTGCATAAATTTAATTCATTATCCGAAAAGACATCATTTTAAAAGTTATCTTTAGACCTCACAAAATATTGACACCCCCTTTGCCATTATCTTTTAGTACTTTCACACAAACGGAGACACAACAAGTGCAAATTTCATGACATTTCATCATTCTTAAAAAAGTGCAGCATAACACCATAGTTAACTAAAATGACTAAAATACCCCTTGACAGTAGACAGCCAGATTGGTTGTAAAATCAGAAACGTAGA
This sequence comes from Asclepias incarnata, assembly GCA_025447715.1. Lineage (NCBI taxonomy): Eukaryota > Viridiplantae > Streptophyta > Magnoliopsida > Gentianales > Apocynaceae > Asclepias > Asclepias incarnata. Next base: position 8,490 of record JAOEHQ010041818.1, on the reverse strand, counting down.
ACACAACAAAGCATGATTCCATGACCAGAACAAGGTACCGACAAACAAACTTTGTCTAAAGTTCTATTAATTCATTGGAATCATCGTGTTGGACGAAAGAATAACAAGCCTAAATAATCTAACACTTTATATATATATAAACACCAATATACATGTAGCAGCATGCATTCTTGCAGGGTCCACACTGGATCAACAAAAACTAACACTCCAAAAAGCTTGATAGAAGAAAACATAATGGCATTAATTGCAGTAAAGATTGAAGAGAATTCTCTACGCCGGTCTATTAATATGGTTGAAAATGAAGCCCCGGAACCAAGGCGTGTGAAAAGGCGTAGAAGAGATCTTACATTGGATTGCAAAAGTCAACAGTTGCAGACAAGTCAGCAGACGGACCAAGCTTCACCATCCACTGTGAAAAGAAGTTCTAAGTTTCGTGGTGTGAGCAAACATCGATGGACAGGCAGATATGAAGCACATTTGTGGGATAAACTTTCCTGGAACGTTACACAGAAAAAGAAAGGAAAACAAGGTAACTCCATTTACGCTCTTCAGAATTTATTTTCTTGTATTTCTTTTTAGTGGAAGAAATCTTCTAACTTCGTTTCTTCTTTTTCCTACTTCCATCGGCACTGTGGATGATATGTTTGGACCAATCAGTCTATCTTGGTAAGTTCTACTTTTTTCTGCAAAGCCTTGGGCATTATTGTCACTAATATTTTAGATTAAAGGCGGCATATTTGACCCATTTATGTTGACATTGCGTGTGTTCTATTTCATACGGGTCAAATCAGTAAATTTTTGGCTAAAACTGGAAAGTATCAAACAGGTTGAAAATTGCAAGTCTATTATTATTGCAAACAATCTCCTAAATCATTTTATTCACAGATTTATATTCAGATTATTTTTGTTATAATATAGTTTCTGTAATCAAAACTAATTAATTATATACTTTAAGAAATTGAGAAAAAGTGGTACTGGGTCAACACACCCAGATCTTTTGACCCATTGCCCAACCCCTGACCAGCCTTTCTTGCCAGCTCTAATTTGGGGATCAACCCAGCAAAGCTTGTTTTTCAACTTATACTAAGAAGTAAAAATTGATTGGCTCATTTCAACCCAGATCTATTTAGACCCATTACATAACCCGCCCGACCTGCCTATCTTGGAACCTCTATTTTAGATAATAAGGTTCATATATTTATTTTGATCATGACTCAGGAGCTTATGATGAGGAAGAATCGGCAGCCAGAGCATATGATCTAGCTGCCCTCAAGTACTGGGGATCATCAACTTTCACTAATTTCCCGGTATGGAAATTTAACTTAACAATTTAATGTTAACATATCAATTTGAAATAACTTCTTGCTCATTAACCTCTAACTTACATGAAGGTCTCTGAATATGAGAAAGAAATTGAAATAATGCAGAATGTAACAAAGGAAGAATATCTAGCCTCACTAAGGAGGTATGATTTTCTATAAACAATAAAATTGTACAAAGGTCAAGGGTCCCTGATTATCAGATAAAGTTTTTTGCTTTTCGTTGTTGGTTGTTACAGGAAGAGCAGTGGATTTTCAAGAGGAGTATCAAAATATCGTGGTGTGGCAAGGCACCACCACAACGGAAGATGGGAAGCCCGAATTGGAAGAGTTTTTGGAAACAAGTATCTCTACCTTGGAACTTATGGTAAGTTAACGAAGCAGACTGAAATAATAAGTAATTTTATAACGACGATTAGAGGTGGAGCTTTGGACTCGTTCACTTACATAGAAAGATCGATTTGAGTAACGTATGGTCTCAAACAGGCTGCCAAAGGCCTAAAAACTTGCCGAAAGCTTATTCTTAATGTATAAAATCCTCTTAAATTATATCTAAATATTTAGATTACTGTTGTAATAATAATGATTTTAATCATAATTTAACGCATTAGATATCTATAAAAAGTTTTAAATTTGGCAAAAAGTATTTGTTGGTCAATTCAACAGGACCCACTTTGTTTTGACCTATACTAATGCTACTCCATTTCATTATGTACCCGTTTTTCCCTTATACCCAACCCAACTGACCCACCCTTTAAACCACCTCTGATGATGATATATATTTAAATAATTAGTTATTGGTGTAAAACAAAGTTTTTTAATCATGTGCATCAAATAATAATAAAAAAGTTTCAAAATTGTGACAACTAGTGTTTATGGGTCAACCTAACCTGACCCGTTCATTTTGTTCCATAACAGCCGTGACCCATTTCAGAGCGTACCTGATTTTTTCCCTTTACCCAACCCAACTAATTCACCCATCTTGCCACCTCTAATGAAGATAAATGAAAAACACCCATGACCAATTTTAATATGAAATGGAAAATATGAATTACTAAAATCGTTTTACAGGCACCCAAGAAGAGGCGGCTCGTGCTTATGATATAGCAGCAATCGAGTACAGAGGGGTGAACGCCGTGACCAATTTCGATTTGAGTACTTACATCAGATGGTTGAAACCAGGAACACAAACTCCAGCTGCCTTTCAAGAGCCACAGACACAAGCAGAACTAACTGTTACACCATTTAATAACTTTGGTTATATAGAAGAATCAGAGCCACCGTTCCTGGATTATAATAACTCCACAATTGAAAAGGCAAGCTTACCTCAGAAACAAGAAATGTTTGAAACCAACTTTCCGTTTAGTCCAGGCAAAAAATCATCTCCAACAGCACTCGGACTGCTATTTCAGTCATCGATCTTCAGAGATCTTGTCCAGAAAAACCTAAATGGCTGTGACGAAGAAGATGATGATGATGCAGAAGAGAAGAAAAGTCAACCACAGGTGGTCAATGATGACGAGTACACCGGGATATTTTATGAGGCAGATGCTACTTTCCCATTTATGATCTCCCCAAATTATAAGCGCTGATTGCATGTATTTGCTGAACCATGTGGTTCTTTTTGACATATTTTAAGTCCCTTCTACCCCAATTATAAAAAAAAATGAGGGGGTTTTGTTACCTTTCACATGTAACTATGTAAATAAATTTCCTGAAAACTGAAGAGCTCTTGCAGGAAGAATATAGTTAATTTCAGATATTATAAGGTCAAATCATGTACTACACTGCTCAGTTGTGTACATACTATGTACCGAGTGTGCACAATATAAGTATAATAAACAAACACAAGCTCTACAGACAAATTTGTAAGCATGAGTTGAGCTTTGGTTACTAAATAGTATGTCTTTTGGGTAAAAGAGATTTACCCTGGTAAGATTTTATATCATCAATAAAGAACAGGCAACTTAGCAAAGTACTAAGTCGACTTTACAAACATCCATGCACTAGAGCGCAAGTGCGCAACACAAAAAACCATAAACAAAATCAAACCCAACCCCACTAGCCACTAGACGATCACATTTTCTAATCAACTAAATAGTATGTCTCTCTGTGAATAAGTATTCGTAAGAACAAAGAATATCCATAAAGACAAAAAATAAAAATAAAAACACAATGCTCATAAAATGGTATTTCATCAAAGCAAACAAGGGATGCCTCAAAATCTTGAGATGCATGATACACAAGTGAATAAATCGCGAAAAGATCATGATCAGAGGACCTCAAGAAATATAAACGCATTTCAAAGTCCAAATGTGACAATGAAAATTCTGCCTTATCTATTATGTATTTAAACAAATTCCATCTTAAGTTTTGTGTCTCTCATTATAGGGAAAAATCATAATCATGTAAAACTGTAACTAAGGAGGTAAGATTTTTACAAACAAGATTGTAAGGCCTCTCATATAAAGTTACTTTTGTTCCACTTGTTCCATTTTAAAGGAAGAGGGATGAATTTTCAATTGGGGTATCAAAGTATAGGGAGAAAATAATAATCATGTAGACTGTAACTGAGGAGGTAAGATTTTTACAAACAAGATTGTAAGGTCTCTAAATATCATATAAAGTTACTTTTGTTTCACTTGTTCCATTTTAAAGTAAGAGGGATGAACTTTCAAGTGGGATATCAAAGTATAGGGGAGTGGAAAGGCACGTTCATAGAGGAATATGGAAAGCCCTTGTAGGGAGAGATTTTGGAAACAGGTATCTCTTATTCTCTACCTTGGAACCTACGGGAAGCTAACCAACTAAACTTTAACCACAAATAATTTCAATAGATATAACATGATATGATTACCGGTGCCTAAGCACAATTTACTTAAAATGAGTGGAATTGAATTATGGTTTTATGTAAATAGATCAAACACGCTATGCTAAGAGATGCAACTGAAAAGGAAACAAGTGGATCAAAAGGGTAGAAAGTCATAGTAAACGTATTCAAATGCATAAAAACCTCGTAATTTGTTCCCTTAAAAAAGTTGGATTAATATTGTAATTATAAAAAAAGTCATAAATATTTATTAATCCAGAAATAAAACTAAAAAAACATATTTTTGCAGGTTGCCCGGCCCATTTTGACCCTACAAAAAATTAGTGTTTTGACCCGATTCCCTAACCTGTTTTGACCCATCCAACATGTCTGGTCCAATATTTTTCCACCTCAAAATGATGCCCCATAGAGAATAGCTTGCAATTGCATTTACAAAATGAAAAATTTAGACTTACCAAATGTCTTTATCGAAGATGTGGCTCGTGCAATGACATGGCAGGCCATCGACTACAAAGGGGTGAACGTCATGACCAATTTTGATTCGAGTAAAATCCAGTTGCTTTTCAAGATCCACAAAGACAGAGAATTAACAGTAACGCCTTTTACTATTTTCGGTTTAAGCGAAGGATCAAAGATTCAGAGCCACCATTCCTTAATTATAGCAATTACATAGTGGAAGAAACAAGCTTACCCCAGAAACAAATAAATGTTTGAAACTAAAAATCCGTTTAGTCCACAAAATCATCCCAAACCTGCACTCGGGCTACCATTTCAATCACCAATGTTTAGAGATCCCACTAAAAAAAAACCCAAATGGCAGTGATATAAAAGATGATGCAGATAACAAGCAAAGTCAAACATGGATGGTCGCACGGGCAATGATGATGAGTACCCCAGAATATTTTATGAGACTGATAATATTGTCCTGCCTATGATTTCTCTAAACTATAAGCTCTGGTTGCATCGATTTGCAAAAAGGAAGGCCTTTGTTACCTTTCAAATAAATGAAAATAAAATTCCAAAAAATGAACGACATTTGCTAATTACTTGCAAGAAGAATATAGTATCTTTCAGATGTTATAAAGTCACATGATATCTTGTCTCTCAGGCTCATGCATCCGTTAACTAAATGAAACAAACTTAAAATAAAATACTACAGCATTCTGCCCAGTTGCATACATAATATGTACCAAATGTGGACATTCCATGCATAATAAGCAGATACAAGTTCGACAGACAAGTTTAAATGTGTACTTCTCAGTTTGATTTGGCAATGAATCAGAGTTAACGAGAACATGTAATGTTTTTTATTCCGATTTAATGGGTCAAATTGGGTTACATTCGGATTGACGAGTCAACAGTCAAAATTGTCCAGGGCTTGTTTTAAAGCATAAAACCTCAAAAATCAGTGTATTAAAAAAGGAAAATTACTGATATAGCAAACATTAATGTTTGATCACTACGAACTTTCAAAAATTTTCAATAAAAATAGATTGCCGGGTCAAAACCAGGCCGATCTATTTCAACACACACCAAAAAACAATACATGCTTTGAACCATTACCCAACGTGCCCATTTTTCCACCTCTAACTTCCTATGTTGATCTTACTCAACTTTGCACACACAGTCTACAGACAGTAGCACTGTAGCAGATAGCAATCAAAACAAAAATCTTTTAAGCAGCGTCAGGCATACAAAACAGAAAAAAAAAAAAGGGTCAGATAAAACGCAATGCAAAATAGAGTGACAAAAATTCTATCCAACTTAACTTCATTATCAGTAAATGGAGGACAAACAAGAGCTGAAATCTCAACTATGCAAAAGAGAAAGTATATCTAAAACAAGCCTGCATGTTCCGTGAACCATTTCATCTTACAGTCATACACCAATGTGTCATTTCCACCACTAAAACTGCTTCCTTTTGTTACTAAACAGTTTTTCTCTTTGCGAATAAGCATACACAAGAACAAAGAAAATACCCACAGACATCAAAAATGATGCCCATGGAAACGGTGGGTCCTCGAAGCAAACAAGTGACGCCTCCAAATCTTGAGATGCATGATACACAAGAGAATGAATCGCATACAGATCATGATCAGAAGACCTCAAGTAATATAAACCCGTTTCAAAGTCCAAATGTGACAACGAAGAAACCACTTTATCGACCTTGTATTTAAAGAAATTCCATCTTTGTAAAAACTCTGAAAGTTGATTATGTGGCAGAAGCTTTCTTTCACCACCATGGGCAGCTATGGATTCAAGAACATCAATTGCACTTGTGATGGTGTAATTCAAAGACGTTACCAAAACATTCCTTCTAGCAGCATCCTTTTGTATAAAAGACAATGTAGAAAGCTCTGAAAATGGGCCAAATGGGGTATGTCCAACACTCCAAGTATAATCAACCAGTGTGCTATTATGTTGAGCACTCCAAACCATATGGGTCGGCGACACACCCCACATACTCTGCAAAATCGAACCAACAAGTGGCCTCTCGAGTTCCCTAGTTTGAGTAAACACATGGCGGCCATTACAACTATAATCACTAACAGTCTGCGTATTCTTGGTCCTAACCGCAATCACCATATCCTTAAAGGCAACAGACTGATGATAGCGATCAAGCAACAATATCGAATTCACTTCCAAATCAAATATATAAACCGGTAAAACCCGCCCAAAATCATCTTCGGGAAGCTTAGCTAACCTCCTAATCTCATCTTGTGACTCAGACAACGTCTGATGAATACGTTTAGAATCCAAATACTCACTAACAATCAATGTATAGTTATCAAACAAGTACCTAGACGTATAAGAAGTAGTCGAAAGCGAAACAGCAAACGAACAAATACTACATTCCCCCATATCAACATCATACTTCTTAAAACTCAAATTTTGATCATCAAACAACAACCCACCCTCATCTTTCAAATTCTTCTCAATTAGTCCAAAATCCAAACCTCTAGAATCGTATTCCGGGCCATGTATATGTATAAACTGGACAGCTAACGAATTCTCGAAAGGAACAGGGATTCTTAAAGACGGAACTAAAAGTACCTTATAAGCACTATATATCAAAGAAGCAATATCAGCAAGCAAAGCTTTTTGTGACTTAGGTCTACCGTGTAATGCAGTTAAAGGATGAAACTCACCTTTTGGCAAAACCCCATCACCAGATAAAGCCGGGCCATAATCGACAGGTCCGGCGCTCAAATCGATCCACAAATACCGATTTTTTGAGGCGTAAATACTTCCAGAACACTTAGTAACACCAACAGATGATTCACCAGTATCTGTATATCTATAAGCATAAGGTTTACCTTGAGAACCCAAGTTCAGAATGTATATAAAGATTGTATCTTTATTATGGGGTTTTTCGGAATCAAAATCTTGGCGGATGACGTCATCAATGGGGGAATGAGGGATGGAAATGAGGGGGGATCTAAGAGAGGAAGGTGACGTGGCGAGTTGTGATTGGATGGTGGTGGAAAGGGTGGAAGTGAGGGATTTAGGAGAGAGCGAGATGTGGAGAGATGGGGAGTGCGTGAGAGAGAGTGTGTTGGTTTGCGAGAGAGAAGGGGTGATGACGTGGAAGTGATCGGAGGTGACGGCGGCGGAGAGGAAAGAGTGGAGGAGGTCAGGGGAGTTTGGGGGGAAGGAAGACGGTGGGCCGATGAGTTTGATGGTGATTGGGACGGTGAGATGGAGAGAGGATAGTAGGGATGTGGTGGTTGGTGGTGATTGATGGTGGTGGTTTGCGGTGGTTAGGGATTTTTTGAGGGAAGGTGGGAGAGAAAGGAACGTATCGTTGGTGGCTGATGGATCGAGGTGAGATTGGTGAGAGAGGAAGGTGTCTAGGCCTAAGATTGGGGTGGAAGATGTGGTGGTGAGAAGGAGGATTATGGTGGTGATAATGATTGTGGTGGTGGTGGTGGTGGTGGTAGACATGTTGGGGGTCTGGTGAAGTGATGAGGCCGGGCGGGTAGACTGATATAGTCAAAAGTTTTTTTTCTACCAGTGGCTTTAATTTTCCAGGTTTGATGTTCTAGTTGTGTCATTCGTATAAGTGATTTAATTTTCTCGAATGAATGACTTTAAAATTGGATTTTTAAATGCAAATTTCCTATAGACACCCGATCTTTAGAAGGGCCGAACTACCTATAAAAATTCGTTCCTTTTGTCTTTGTCACATTATTCACTTTTTTAAAAAACTATTAATATTTTAATTTTATACCCCAAAAGGGTGAATTTCGCCCCTTCTGTCTTAAAAAATTCGCCCCTTTTGCCCCAACTGACAAAATTTAAAATTAGTTATTTGAAATTTATGTTTTATCGTCATAACTT
>JAOEHQ010041796.1:0-12234 GCA_025447715.1 Asclepias incarnata | reverse complement strand
ACAAATATGAAAGTAAAATGGGTAACCATGTACAAAATTAAAAGTTTATGGGGCATATGAAAGTAAAATGGGCAACCTTGTACTTTTGGAAAAAGTTTGCGGGGCATATGTATCAATAAAAAAGTAAAATGGGTATATGTGTACAACGGGAAAAATACGTGGGTAATCCCGTGACTTATCCCTTTTGGAAATCCTGAGTTCAATTCTAGGAAATTTGCTGTTCAAAAAAAGTTAGTGTTATTTTAATATTATATTATTAATTAACTTTTTCTTTAAACTATCTTTTTAATAACAAATAACATTGTAATTGAAGTCAAGCCATGGAAATAAAGTACTTGTTTCAATAATTGTATCAGTCGATCAGACTATTCTCAACACTGTTCATGTAATCATCGAGATATAAAGTTAAAGTTAAAATATTATTTCTTTTTTAAATGTAATTATTAGATATAAAGATAAAGTCTTTGGTTCGAGCATGGGGTTTTTCATCTCAAAGGAATTTTCCATAAGGAGGGGGTTAAAGGTCCAAAAAATCTCTAGTTAAAATTGCCTCCAGCACGTTTGAATCGAAACTAACTTTGAAAAAAGAAAAAAAAAAGTTGATAAAGTTATTAACCTATATTAAACTTAATTAACACGATTTTTTTAATACCATTGATACAACATAATTATATTATATATATATAACAATTCAAAACATTTGAGCTATAGTACCCGGCTCAGTTGATATAGTACCGGCTTAGTTACAATAATTGGCTTAAAGCACACACATACACATCTAATCTATCTTAATGCGCTTTTCTTTATATCTTTCTCTTTCAACACACACATATATTCATCTTCTTCTTCTTCTTCGATTCAGTCTTACCAATTAATTTGGGTCATATCATTGTTCATTTAACAGCAACCTAGTTTTATTACTGTTAGAATAAATTTTAATTATTCAGTGCAAAATCATTTGGATTTATCAAACAGTCTTTAAATCATATACATTAATGTTGAAAATTGATAGATGAAAGCAATCTGTTATATTTTAGTTGATTAGTTCTTAATAATATAGTTTTTAGTGTATATAGATACAAAATACTTAATTGGCTTATAATATTATCTATAATCTTTCTACATCGATAATATTTTACACTTTTATTTAAATTTTTATAACTTTAAGTAGATTAAAAATTACTTAACATACTCTTACGCCTTAAATTTTATCGAACAGTTTTGTTCTTGAATTTAACAAACTTTACGTATGTTATCAAGTTTTAGTTTGGTCAAGAGCTCAAGAGAGATCGAGGGTGAATATATCGACTATTTAACAAGCTTTGGAGAAGGAAAGGTCATTCCAGTCGGCCTCCTACTTGATGAAGAGCCCCATGGGGAAGATGATGATTCTCTAGGTTTTGTTCAATGGCTTAATAACAAGGAGAAAAGATCTTGTATCTTGGTGGCATTTGGAACCGAGTGTTTCTTGAAAAATGAAGAGATTGAAGAAATAGCTTATGGGTTAGAAATAAGCAACGTTAATTTTATATGGGTTCTTAGGATTTCTCAACAGGGAGTCAAGGTGGACGACATTTTGCCGAAAGGATTTCTCGAGAGGGTAGGGGACAAAGGGAGAGTAATACAAGGTTGGGTGCCACAATCCATGATCTTAAAACATCAAAGTATTGGGGGGTTTCTGAGTCATTGTGGATGGAATTCAGTTTTGGAAACTCTAAAGAATGGTGTTCCAATAATAGCGATGCCGATGCAAACAGACCAACCTTTCAATGCTAGGTTAGTAGTGGAACTTGGTGTTGGGCTTGAGATCTCAAGGGAGGAAATGAGCGGACGGGTAAAGAGAGAGGACGTGACGAAGGCAGTGAAGACGGTATTGTTAGATAAAGCAGGAGATGGTATGCGGAGGAGAGCTTGGGAATTTCATGAGAAATTGTTGTCAAATGGGGAAGAGGAGATTGATGAATTGGCAAAACAGTTGGTACTCATTAATCAAGATAGAAAGGAGACTGACCACAAAAACCAAGTGTTCAATGGCTCTTAACAACTCCTTTACTTGGTCTAAGTTTGTTGAGTATTTTATATAAGGATTTCATTTGGTTTCATGAAAGGTACGTTTGCATTCCATAGCAATTTCTTTCTTTATATTATTATGTTTTAGTTATTATCTTTTTGACTTTTGGGTGTATTGAACAAAAGCAACCGGTCCAAATATCACAACCTTTATTATTATGGTTTTTAGTCCTTTAAGACAGCCAATTAGACGGTCCCCCCCAAATGTTTGTGTTCATATAATTGTCTTTCTTAATAAATATGATATTCTTTTGCATACTATTAGAGGGGTCGCAATCCGCCCGTCATGGACTCGACCATGTGCTCACACCATTGTGTAGGATTCGTGGAGGACTGGTGGTGAACTAGTGGTCGAAGATGTTATGGTCACGAGCTTTTGGCTTCTATTTTTTTAAAAACTCAAATAGTTATAAAAAAATAGTAGACTAGTGGTTGATTGGTGATATGTTGAAGATGTTATGTAGGATTAATGGTTGATAAATGGTGGGAGACGTTTTCCTGATATTGCATTGACCAGGTGATGAGAAAGACTGATGGTACGACTGTGTGTAGTCTTAGTAAGATGCCATTGCAATGCGTCGAAGCAAACATGACATGTTGCATAATTGGTTGTTGATCGTGTTTACTATATATATATTACAAATTTGTTTCACATAAAGTACTTAAATGGTAAAATTTGTTGAGGTAATTTATTTCTTAATGATTTGATATATTATTATTGTCACATACATAATTGAATACGATAAAACTTATTGTATGATTTCAGTAACAATAGCAGTGATGTTTTGTCAGATGGAAATGGTGGATCCTGGTAAAGTTTGTAGTTAGAAAAGCTTTAGGTCTAATTTTATCAAGTCATATTATCTTTTCGAAAGGCCAACTCATTGTTTATGGTTGTGTGTCTTGTGTGTTGATGGTTATTAATGGAAATAATTTATTTTATTCACTAATGATTTTTTTTTATTACGTTAGTATTAAAATTTGGGTTTTTCTAATGACAACCCTTAGATAAGAATAATCAGGTGCATTAATTACACTCAGATTTTTTTTTTTTATATTAAAGATTTTTTTAATTAATATACTTGGCTTGTTCATTTAATACAGTTAAACTTTCCTTTTAAATAACGTAAATTAATTAAAATCTTTAATATAAAAGCAAAATCTGAGTGTAATTAATGCATAAGATTATTCTTATTGACAATCTTAAGGGTTGTCATTAGAAAAACTAAAATTAAATTCATCGACCCTGGTTATTTGTTTGTGTAAATAAAGATTGTGGCTGGAAATGTGTTTATCGGGGGAAATCTTCAAGAAATAAAATATAAAAAAATTAATTCCTCCACCTCCTTAGGCCTCTTCCTATCCTGACGCCGTCATTCCCTCGTCTTGACTGCCACATCAGCTTTCTCTCTCCAAGACACACCCAAGAACTACTCTCTCCCTATCATACCCCCTTTATCATCTCATCCCCAATAAAATAATAATAAACACACACTCACGTACACACAAACAACTCGTTTATACATTTCGTAAAATGGACGAGGGACGACGACGACCGGCCGACGACGGGCCGGTGCCTAAGGGAGTCTTTGACGATGAGAAGGATGAAGGGGGACGACGAATGCATAGTGACTGGCCTTAGTGCAATGTTTTGAAAATCAAATAAGACATTGAACCAACCAAACAGCAAACATATTTTTACTGGTTACTTCCTTCAAAATGTCTTTGTGTTTCATTTTTACGAAAAATAGGGACATCAATTTAAGCCATTTCTTACTTTTCTTTTAAAAAACTTGACTTCCTTTCTTTCTTTCTTTTTTTTTTTTTTTTGGAACGGCAAATTATATTAAATAAACAAAAACATTTTCAAGCAAAGAACTTGAAAATGTTAAAAAGTTACAATTATAATTACATTATCTAGGAGAAGAAACAACAACGAAATCCTAGATACCTCTTGGGACCTGGATTGCGAAGATTGCAAAAAGGATCAAAAACAGAGGCCGAGCCACCGGTTTTCACTCTGTTGTGTTTTTGATGCAATCTCAAATAGGTCCCAAGGAACGACATCGAAAACTCATAAAAAGAGAAGAGCGTTTTGAAACCACTCATTGCGCGAGATAAAGAGCTTTCTACACCGACTCGTACACCACAAATGAGACTGGGCAACCACTGAATCAAATAGATATCCAAATCGGTTTTGACTAGGCGAGAATACTTGACTGTTGCGGTGCTTCCACATCAGCCATATGGTAACAAACATAATACTCTCAATACATTTCTTCTTAGTTGCATGAATCCGCATGTTATCAATATCATTCAGAGCTTCGTCCAAAGTGAAAAAATTCGGAACAGATAGACCAAGCCACATGAACACTAACCTCCAAAGTCTTTTCGCAACATTACAATTTGCAAACAAATGTTGAGTTGTTTCTGTCATGGCCAAACATAAAGGGCAAAGAACCGAAGGAAGATCAATTCCTTTACTTGAAAGGTTTGCTTGAGTTGGAATTCGATCTTGAAGGAATCTCCAGACAAGAATATTCACTTTTTTGGGACACAACTATTCCAACGCGTCCTAACCAAACCAACCGGAAGTAAACGATCATCTATGTGCTTTCGGGTGTCTTTCACAGTAAACACGGTGGAGTTCCAAAGCCAAACATCATTCGCTTCATTTAATCTAATCGTCTTTAGAATATCAAACATATCGACCCATTCACTTTCCTCCACTCCACCCCTAACCGGTCTTCTCCAATGAGCCACAAAATCATTCTCTTTCCAATGATCCGATAACGTGCAATTTTTACATTGTTCCAATCGGTACAAAAGTGGAAATCGAGATTGAAACGAAATGTCACCTGACCAAAAATCATGCCAAAAAGAAGTTCGATTCCCATTACCTACTTGAATTTTTTAATGCATGCAAAGGAAGAATATTATCATTGTGAAGCTCGGCAGCGACTTTGGAGATATGACTCCACACACCAAATTTCATCTTACATTCTTCAGTCCACTGCCAAAAGGAAGAAGGATGATGAATGTTATTTAGCACTTGAACCCACAAGGAATCCGGAGCATTAACATAACGCCATCGCCATTTGAGAAGAAGACCCTTATTTAGAGCGTCTAACGAGCCAATTCCAAGACCACCATATGATTTGCTAGCTAGAACAGTTTCCCACTTTATCCAATGAATTTTCTTCAAATCTTCATTTCCTCCCCCAAAAAATAGGTTTCCAAGACTCTGTCCGTGACATATTTGCCACAATAGGAATTCCCAAATAGACAAAAGGGAACGAGTCGGCCGAGCAATGAGCAACTCTAGCAAAATGATCAATCTCACCTCCCGTAACACCAATTCCATATAGCTTTGACTTATGCAAATTTATTTTGAGTCCCGAAGCCATATAAAAACACGAAAATCCCAACATAATATTTTGAAGATTATTCACATCCCATTCGCCAAGAAAAAGAACATCATCTGCATACATAAGATGGGAGATAGAGATGTTACCAACCTGTAATCCACGGATATTGACAGACGCTTTCAAATCCTCCAACATAACATGTAACCCCTCCATAGCAAGAATAAAAAGAAAAGGAGCCATCGGGTCCCCTTGACGAAGGCCTCTCTCAAACAAAAATTCCTTGGTTGGACTGCCATTTATAAGAATAGAAGCTTTAGTAGAATAAAGGCAACCAGAAATCCAGGAAATCCACCGATGACCAAATCCCATAGAATCAAGGATAGACAAAAGGTAGCTCCAACTTAAAGAGTCATAGGCTTTCGCAATATCAAGTTTTAACAATAAAGCCTGTTTCTTCTTCCTTTTAAAATGCTCGACAGTTTCATTCAAAATAAGAGGACCATCAAGGATATTCCTTCTTTTAATAAACGCTGTCTGGGTGGAGCTAATCAACACGTCCATGACTTTAGCCAACCTGTTAGCCAAGATTTTAGCAATCACCTTATATTGGACACCTATTAGACCAATAGGCCGGAACTCATCCATAGTAAGGGAGTTGATGACTTTAGGGATAAGTGTAATAAAGGACGAATTACACCCCGACGGGAAGTACCCTGTTTGAAAAAAACGAGAAACAAAATTAAACATATCATCTTTAAAAATCTCCCAATACTCCTTTATGAAGCCAAAATAAAAACCATCCGGTCCAGGGGATTTATCATTCCCACACTCCCACACAGCTTCCTTCACCTCAGAGATAGACACTTCGCATTCAAGACTCATACATTGTTGTTGAGAGAGCTTCTTCATTCTACCACTTTTGGAAACCAAAGGAATCGAAATCGATCTGTCTTTTATACTTGGCAGCGAAATGATGCAAAAAAGCATGTTTAACTTCATTAGGATCCTCCAACCAATTACCACCCACTTTGACACCTTGAAGAGAAGAGTTTTTCCTAGCTTTATTGACAAACGAGTGGAAAAATTTAGAATTCTCATCAGCATCAGAGCACCATTTAGCTTTCACTTTTTGTTGAGCATCAAGATTATTCCGCCCTTCAATCTCAAAAATCCGGTGCACCACCTCTTTTCTAAGATTCACGTGATCACTATTTGCAAGGCCATTATCCACCAACTTATCCAACATGACTAATTGAGCTTTAAGGTCCACTGAGTCATCCTTTTTATTAATAAGAATCCATTATTTAATAGCACCTTTTAAGGATTTAAGTTTCAATCTAAAATTCACAATAGGGCACGCAACAGGAGCGTTCATCGAGTTCCAACCATTAGTAACCAAATTAGAGAAACCATTTAACCTTGACCACGAATTGAAGACTTTAAAAGGAATTGGGCCAAAATCAATAGACCGCTGAGCTAACAGAATAAGATGATGGTCGGAATTATGACGATCAAGAACCAAAGCAGATAAGTTAGCAATACTAGCCCATAAGCTTGATGACACAAGGAACCTATCCAATTTTGCAGCCGACACACCCCCGACCCTTGTGAATTTATAACCTCCCATATGCACATCAAACAAGTCATTATCGCGGATGAAACTATTAAACAAATCTGCATTAGATTGGATGAAAGAAGAACCAATCCGCTCCAAAGCATCTCAAATAGAATTAAAGTCACCGAACACAATAGCCTTGTACCCACAACCTGAAAGAAAATTAGAAAGAAAAGACCAAAGAACCCTTTTGGCCGATTCCTCTTGGGGAGGAGCATAAACATTTATCATAGCGACATGCTCGTTAACATTAGTCCAAAAACCTTTAACAATTAATACGTGAGGAAAACTAAGAATCCTACTACTACGAAAAACCGAAGGATTCCAAATAGAAAGAATACCTCCAGAATGCCCACAAGCCGAAGAAGTGGCAAAATCAAATTGACAATTGCCCCAAAGCTTTCGAATTTTGAACAAATCAACCGATACCATAAACGTTTCTTGAATACCACAGAAATTCACACGGTGTTTGTTAAGGATAGAAGAAACCTTAACTAATTTGTTCAGGTCCCTTCCACCTAAACCACGCAAGTTTAACCAGAAAACATTCATTTAAATAAGTTACCAGCTCGCAATCCTTTAACAAATTATTGAACTGCAGCCGGATCCTTAGGAAGATCAAGTCCAATAATTCCACCAAGACGCACTTGACGCGAAGCATATGAATCAGGCAACTCCAAAGTGCGGGGGTTACCTGAATTCCCATTTGATTTAGAGAAAGCAAACTGGTTTGTCAATTTCTTAGGATCCACCTGTTTTGGAGCCCCCTTAAAACCCGGAAGGGTTGACACAATCGACTTCTCGGACTCTTTCACCACTGATTCACAATCCAAACTATCGCCATCTTTGTTCATCACGTTTTTCGAGGAAAATGGAGGTTGACCAGACGGAATTACCTCATCATTTCGACAATCACCATTCTTAACTTCCACTGAAGCTAGACTATCCTTCTTAGTAGCACTGTTTTCTTCCGCCACATCGGGTTTCGCACCACGAGTATCCACATTATTAATAAGTTGTTCAAATGAGTTTAAGTCAGAGGAAACATTGCTATCCTTATTCTCCATATTAAAATTCTCAAATTCATCATGGAAATGCTCACCTTCAGAAGAATATAAGCCCTCAACCGATTCCTTTTGTGAATCAGAAGAATTACTATCCTCAGATGACTCAAACTCCGGTTCCCAATAAGTTACTTCATGCCAGGGGTGTTAAAAAAACCCATACCCAAATAACTCGACCCAACCCGAATGGGTTTGGGTCATATGGGTCACCGTATTCGGGTTTAGGTGGGTTATTCGGGTTAACCCGAACCCAAATCTTTTATATGGTATACGGGTTATACATATAAAGATTTGGGTGGCCCGAATAAGCCTTTTATTATTATTTGATATTATTATTAGTGACATTATCAACAACTTTTATATTACTAACTTAAAAATTCAATATACACCTTTATATAAAAAAAAAATGGCTAGTTAGAAAGACAAAGTTAATCTGTCTATCATTTATATTCTTGAGACTAATACACATAACACATGTTTTCTATTAACTCAACCAGTTAGATACTTTCATATATCTTCCTTATTCTAGTTAAATTATGATTCCTTATTCTAGTATAACACTAACGTTTTAACTTATGATCCCAACACAACACAATTAAAAAGTTTTAATCAAAATCCCTAGTTTAAGTATTTATATGGGTTAAATTTGGATACCCGAAACCCGACCCAACCCGAATAACCTGAACCCAAATAACCCGAATTCTTATTCGGTTTGGGTTACGGGTTAAGTTATAATTCTTAAAACCCGATTAACCCGACCCAAATAACCCGAAACCCAATTAACCCGACCGAATAACACTCCGTGGGGCCCACTACCAAACAAAAAAATTCAACACCAAAATTACAACACACAAAATTATCATTCTGCCCTTAATGAAATAATTTACACCACCAATCTCTTATCTTCTAAAATATCTACACTATCTTTTTACATCAATTATATTTACATCAATTACTTACACTCAACACCACCAACAGTCCGCCACCACCACCAATGGTCACCGCCATTACCGCCAGTCGCCGCCACCACCACACCGCTACCGCCGCATTGCGCGGGTACAATGCTAGTAAAAATATAAAGGTCTTAGTATAAGGAACCTTTCAGTTAGACATTTAATCGAACACAAAGAGTTCATATTATGAAACAACTATTATCCAAAACATATTGCCCTATTGAATTCTCGGAAATTAAATCTACAATAATCCTACAAGAAAATATCATTAAATTGCTCAAAAGAATACTAACGATATATACTTTACCTAGAGTCTTGAAAAACGTTGGTCATGATGTTCATTGTGACCGGAACTTGTACACACATGAATCCTTTCATGCACATGTGTACACATAATTATTCGGTGTATTTGTAGATGTGAAAGCATAACTTGCACTGTGTAAAACTGTAAATACACAAACACTCACAAAAAAACTAAAAATTAAAAAGTCGTTAAAATGTATATAGAGTGACTTAACTAATGAAAGAGAAACACACGATGAGGGTGATGGTATAATTTTTTTAATTTATAGATTTACGGTTCTTGAGATAAATTTTTTTTAATAAATTGGATGAAAATGGAGAATTTTAAAGATAAAAAAATATGAGTTTTTGAACAACCCTATAAAGAAATTTTTTTTATATATTAACCAATCCCATTAAAAGGATTGGTCACTCATATATTGCAGTGTGGGGAGGAGTTTTTCCTCTTAGAGAGATCTTGGGTTTTAGTCTCTCCAAAGGATTTCCTCTTTAGAGTGGTATCCCAAAGGGTTTCCCTTGCTGTGATAACGAGGGAACGTGGATGGTGAATTGGGGCCTGCATGCTGTCTGCGTGGATGTCATTATGGGTACTCGGTCATTAACAAATAACTCGACGTTTTAAAAAAAAAATTTATATTTCTTTTAATGTACTTATGCAATATTAATTTGTTGCGTATATATGACTTTAGTTACAATTAATAATTTGATCAGCAACACTTTACAAAATGATTATGGGTTGCATGCCTTACCCCCATATCCAACACAAACTGCATAATGGATTGTCGATAGTGATGTCTCAAGATCCAAAGGAGCCTAATGCAAACTTTTAAAATTGCGCCTTTTCGATAAATATATCTTGTATTAATTGTTTGACATCATTTTATCAATACATATATAGTTATATAAAAAATTAGTATTTTTACTTTTTGTTAAATAAAAAATGTATTTTTACTTAAATATTCATTAGTTACCTTCTCGAAAATACATAAATCAAATTTTATTCGACATCCATGCCTATCCGACGGGATATAGATCTAGTATATACTTATATTGTAAACTTTTACTAATAAAAGTAACTCAAAGTTCATTTAAAAATCAAAGACCTTAAAATGGAATTAAACTCTTATTATTGTTATATAGAAAACACCATGCATTGCAAAAACCAAGTCCTTCAAATATTTAATTTGATGCATATCTGAGATTTAAAATAATATAACTTTTATTCATGTGGATGGTTAACTATTAGGCCGCGTTTGGTTCACGTAATGTTTTTGTAAAGAATAAAATCTGTCAAAGGTATTGGAATCTGAAGTAATGGAATTTAAATGAATGTCTTTTGAAACTTCAAGAGAGGGAAGAAATGAAAATCCGTCCAAGACCACCCAAGGAAAGAAGATTTCATCAAATGAAGGAATGTTATATTTCCTTCATTTTTTGACAACCAAACATACTAAAAAATGAAATTCAATTCCAATTCCATTAGAATTTGTAAATCAAATACGACCTTAAAGTTTGTTTCAAGGAATTCAAAAACTGAAGTTAGGGTGGGACTTATAACTGTTGGAGCTTATTTGCTTGAATGGTTCTATATAACATGCGTTCATGATAAAAATAACAATTTACATTTGTTTTTGTTTTTTATTTTGTTTATTTTCCCCTTTAATGCTTCAATTAACCAACATACCTTTGAAACTTGTTACTTTTTTAATCATCATGTAGCTTGAATATTGAAACAGCTGGTAAAAATCTTGTTAAGCTAGATATAACATGTTATAAGTTATCTTAATTAAGAGGATGATTCGATACATTTGGGTTCTTAAATTGATACGGTGAAGACCCTGTGTAGGCAGCCCAACTGCACATGGTCCATATATGTGATGGGGCATCAAATTTAGGCTCAAATGTATAATTCAACTAATTTGTAAGCCCAACGTCCAGAAAGAATTGAGACCAGTGGATTCATCTTAATTAGCAAGCTAGAGGTTGACCGATCCCTCCAGCAGCACCCAATATAGCTACTTTGAATCCAGGTGAACCACAAATGTATATATTTTTCTCTTCAAACATTCAACGAAAGTACAAAACAGATATGTTAATGTCACATACTTGAACTCGCAATCTAATGATCATAAGTCCTCCAAATTAAGTACTTTAGTTGGGTTTATGTTAATGTCACATACTTGAATGCATGGTTCTGTATATAGGAACTTTTTTTTTACATATTTATATTTTTTAGTTGGGCTTACGAAATCAAAGTATATTAAACTATATATACACGAATGTTATCCAACTATAATCGTGTTCATTGTATGTATTTAACTTTCAAACTTTTAACATTGTATCTACATGGGTATATGTGACAATGTGACATCCATATATGCTGTCACGTTGAGTGTTAAGTTGCCAGTTTGCATGATTTTGATTGGTCGAGTACATACAATGTTAAAAATTTAAAAGTTAAATACATACGGTGAATACGATTATAGTTAGATACGTACTATAAACATTCGTGTATAGTTGATTACACTTTAATGTCATAACCCTTTTTAGTTTAGGGGCCCTATTTTGTATTATATCACCAAAAGTAATTTAGATGTACTTACAATCTTTTTATTATAAATGAAAATTTTTGCTGTTTGAAAGACTCATTTATGTTATCGTACCGGGCCTCTAAAATCCATGGACGAGCCTGCAAATCAACTTTCATTTCGATTCTTCAAATACTATATGTAACAACTCGTAATTTGTTAACGTGCGAGTTAGTTCTAATCTCAATCAATTAAGTTAATCAAGTTTATCTCGTCTACTTAGACGGTCATTTAAGTGAGATTCTCCAGTATCGAGAATTTTGACTTAGTATA
>JAOEHQ010041785.1:0-12235 GCA_025447715.1 Asclepias incarnata | reverse complement strand
TTTTTTAGAATTTTCAATAATAGCATGTCCACAGTCTTATGGTTTCTTTATTTTTATCGTCACTTTTTATAAAGATGCAAGTAGTGTTGTTTTTTTGTATCTATCTTTTTGTATGTCCATCACCTTAATATTTTTAATATGCCCGGGTATCACCCGGGTTGATAAACTAGTTGTGAATCAAAACAAAAATTATAAAGGATTTAATCCAACTAAACCATTTTATATGATGTATGGATGTAAACGATCTAAGCTACTAGTGAGCCACTCGAACTCGACTCATTAAAAGTTCGAGTCAAGCTAAGTTTAAACGAACTCGATTCGAGTTTGAGCTTAATTTGAAGTTCGTTTGATAAGCGAGCTCCAGGTTCAAACACCAAACTCTAGTGGGTTCGCTAACCTAAATGCACTTAAACGAGCCTCTTATAACATAAGTTCTATATATATATATATATATATACTATCCTCCAAATTCAAATATAAGTTATATATCAGTTTTTTTTTACATTTTTACACTCATAAATAATATAAGTCAAAATTTGATATTTCTATACACAATTATAATTGACTTTGTTTAAAAATAGTGATATATATAAAAAAAAACTAAATAAGAAATAAATTTTATTTAATAAACACATCGAGATTATGTTTTTCTTAAAAGGCTTGAAACGAGCCAAACCCAAGCTCAAACTCTCCAAATTAAACGAGCCGATATCGAGCACGGCTAGATTCGTTTACAGGCCTAATTTATGTGGGAAAAAAGTTTTGGTTTCTACTTCAATGATAGTTGGATACATGTTTTTGTATATTAGATGACATAATTCATTTTTTTTTCACGGGTAACCCTCTAATGAATGCTTAAAAAACTAATACTTCGGAGGAAAAAATTAAAAATTGAAACCAGAAAACTTTTTTAAAAAACTAATAAAGATATTTAAACTTGAAAAGAAATACACTAGATGCTATTTTTTTTAACGGCCAACATAATCAATTATCATTATTGGGTAGCCAACAAATCGTTGGTTACCATGAACTCCACGATACATACACCAATAAGAGGAACAAAAAACAAAAAAACAAACACATTCTGACAAATTTAATATTTTAATGTGTCATCTCCCCCATATCCCGCCTTTGACGGGATTGGGCATTATTGTTGTCGTATAGGACGTATAAGGAACACAAAACTAGTACTGATAATTGATCTGCACGATAACGAAATCTAGTTAGAAACAACCATAGAGAGCAACTAGCATAGAAATGAATGGTTTTCCATATGCAGAGCACTTTGAGCAAACAACAACGTAATACATTATGAATAACTCATCATGTTTCAAGTTTATTCTCGCTAAATCTAAATCGATACATTTTTGGCTGGGTAGGATGGGGGACTCGACCTAATCGGGACTGGCTTTTTAGGACAACCCTTGGGCCAGACTCAGGCTATGCCTGATTTGCCTATATATAGTGAAAACCAGTGTAACCTTTTTAGCAAATTTGGGCAACAGTATTTGATCAAAGGACATTTTTCAGTTTAAAAATCTGTTCTGAACAATAATGATCAAAACTTATTAGTTATAAATCCCCTCCATGATTTCAAAACATGCATAAGAAAAACATATCAGCCAAGAATAGCGACAAAGCCACAAAGCGGATGCTTTAGAAAGAGATGTATTCACTGATACATTTTGATCATCCACTCACTTTGAAAACTCTGTTCCAGATTTTTTACAACAACATATTTGTCAAACGACAAGTTACGTATACAAACTACATAACCGTATCCATGTCCAATAAACATATTTATATCCACTAAAGATATAAACTTGAGAGTAAATCTAAAAACCACATCATGCACAATATAGAGACGCGCCAAATGCAAGTTAAGATTAGATGGCAAAAACATAATATCCCAGCCTTCGGGCACAATCTTGGTTTTGACAGAATTCTAAAGTGAGCACTAAGCCACTAATGTAAACTGAACACAATAAGTTTGGCATAATATTCAGACAAAATATGCCAGACCAAATATCTTACGAAGCCGAGTTTCAAATGTGCACACTATCTACACCTGCTTGGTTCTCAACAGAAGAACATCGAGCTACAAACTTTCTTGTGGAGCTTAGGTAGTTGAGTGAACCCACCAGCACCAGAACTACTACCACCGGCACCACCACTATGGCTAGATGCAGCATCCGACATATCTTCAAACTTTACAAATTGGGACATCTGTGCTGCTGCCAAATGGGCGTAGCAGATAGGTGCAACTGCATACATATTGCAATAGAACATTAGATTAGTGAATATTAAGTTATTAACGAATGATCTTGAAATAAAAACTTATACATAGGTTGGTTATATAAAAAGTGTGGCAATATTACCTACTGATATGGCAGTCGTGCTCCTTTGGTACCTGCATTATCCAATGTTTTCTAATCAGTTACTAAGTTAACTTTTTTCGTAGACCAAGTCCAAAGTCTCTTAACTAGATATCAACTTACACATATGACAATGAATGAACAAGTTCATGCAAATCATCAGAAGAGAACCCAATCTGATCCAGGAGAACGTGGTAGTGTGTAGGTCGAGTTGTCCCCTACACATCAACATATAGTTCAGGCACGATTTTTGGTATCAAACATAAGTATAAAAGATAAATTTTTAAATAAGACTCACAATAGGTCCATTTTGAGCACACAGATAAAAATCATTGTTCTTCGGATGGCAAACTTTGTTGTCAATGATAGTACCTGAAACATAAGAACCGCAAAAGTTTCAGTTTTGTTTATTCTTCCAAATCATAATATGTTTAAGAATCAGATATGTACCTGGTGGTACGTTTGCATCAGAGTTCGGTTGGAAGAACTTTGTGTGGTGAGCTTTCTGAGCCACAATCACCATAAACTTTGGATCCCACGTCTCATCTAGATACCTGCATGCCTACATTCAACAACATTTTCTTTCAGTTCCTTTTACCAAACCAATATAACTTTTCATTTCAAAGGTTAAGCTATCTAACCTGAATTATCTTTTCTAACTCAATGTTGAGAACTTGGTTAAACTGAGACTCGCTTACCCCATCCCTAAAGATAATTATATGCTTCGGTTTCAGCTTAGGGGTACTTTCATAGAAGTCTTCCAGCAGTTCCCTGAGATTACAAATGCATCACAACTTTGTAACAATCGACTATAACCGTATCGGAAAAATTTGGAAAAGTTAAAACTAAATCAGACCTTATCATTCCATCATCTTTCCCGTGTGACACAGGTTGAAATAACCCGTCGATCATTTCAACCCGAGCAGATTGTGCTCTTACAGATGCCCTGTAGCGGGAAACATAAGGCCATTGTCTAGAGCTTACAACCTACACATTACAAAAAAGAATTATAAGTATGATACATTAAGATTATTGCCGGGGATTTAGGAACCAATAACAGAACATACAGCAGCAATTGAAGGCACATCTGAACGACCGGGGGAACCATGAGATACATCCATTCCTAGAATGACAGTTGGAATCTTCGAGACCAGTGGTATGGAATGGAGATACTCAACTGATAGAAGCGAGTTTATACCACCCATCTGAAATCATACTAAAATACATCAAAATCAAGTTTCAGAAACAAAGACATGAATATGGAACTGGAACAGGAATAACTCGAAATGTAGACCTTTGAGTTTATCTTCAAAAGCAAGTTTGTTAAGTATTGATCATTGATTTTTGTTGGTGCAGCGCACTGTGTCACAATCCCAAAATCTACCAAACACTTTCGCTTCCATGGGCCTATTGACATAAAGTATTTTAGAGTTATTATGTTGATAAAAACAGTATTTTCAAATATTGAAATATCAAGGAAAGGGAAAGATACCATAGATGTCAGAGTTTTTCCTCTCTGGGAGGATGCATAGAAGAAACAGAGGTGGGCCAGGAAGAGCTCTCTTAATAGCCTCAAACATCATATCCACTCGGATAGGAGCAGGATTGCGTCTTGCCTGCTGATTCTCTTCAATCACAGAATATGGTTCACTGACTTGCTGCACGAATCACCCCATAAATTTGTTCTTTACATTCAAATGTAATAGTTTATGAGTACACGAAAAAAGATGCATTACTAAAGTTAACTTACCATCCCCTTGGCATGAGAACATCTTAGCAGATCTCTGCGAAGACCATTGATGTCACAGCGTGCAGAAAAGTTGACTATTGCCCAGCATGAGATTTTTGATGGTTCAAGAAGTGTCTGCATCCAAATGTTAAAACAGTTATAGCCAAAACTTGAAATGTTAGTCATTAGAAAACACTAAATACTAGTATAATGGAAGCATGTGACCTTGTTGTTAAAGTTCCAACGCCCACCACGGGGAAGCAAGTCTCCTCCATTCCCAAACTTTAACTGAAATGAATACAAAGGAAGCACAGTTAAGAAACATATTGTGCAAACAAAGAGAAATTTATAAACTGATGTATACCTTTGGAGGTTCCAACACCCGACCATCTACTTGAGTAAAGTTAGGACATATTGTGATACCAGTTGATTTAATAAGTGGATCTGCACTGTAGTTACTTTGATCCAATGCCTGCAAAGAAGAATGAATAATGTTACCAGCCATTTACTATACTTAATTTGCATCATGATGTTGGAATGTTATAAAGGAAGCTTACACTCATCAAAGCTTTCATTCTATCCTGTGGCTTCTGCCTGGATTTCTCAACAAGTGAAGCTCTTTGCAGATTAGAAAGTGATTTTGTGTAACGCTGGAGAGGGATTAACTCACAAAGCTTTATTCAAAAAAAAAGGGAAGACAAGTTAGAATTGGAATGGTGAATGATCAGCGATCAATGCTAACAAAATGTGAATAGATTACCTCGAGGGGGATGTACACTGGCCTTTTTGGCTTCCCAACATCTAGACACGGGTAATCTTGAGATTCCTTGAGTCCCAGATTACGATACTTTGCAAAGTATTCATAGACAGTAATCTCAATGGCCTCACCCGGGCTGTTTCCATTTTTTTGGTTCATCGAGAACCTAACAAAAATGCAACACAAGCTTTTGATTTAACCAATCTATTTGATATATCAACAAAAGAGATAGAACCTACTTCTGTTCTCGGCAAGTCTTATCACTTAAACCAATGATTTTGCGCTCAATATTTGACGGGAAAGTCCTGATTCGAAGATTCTTTAATACCCTTTTAGCCTGTTAACCAGAAAACAAGGAACAAAATTTTAGAATTAGCAACTAATTGAAGCTTCTGAAAATGTAAAATGGATCTAACTTGTTACCTTAACCCAGTCAATGTCCCTGATGTTCCGAACATTTTGGTTCTCCAGAAGGAAGTCCACAACTTTACCGGGCCTAACAATCATTGTCGTTGACACATCTACAATTGAATCAAAAGTTATGAGTAATCAGAACTTATGATTTTTATCAGTAATATAGCCTGGCAGTTTCAGAAATTGAATATGTAATTGAGTCTTGAGTTTACCCATGTTCAAACTCAAGCCACCTTGGGTGGCCCGGAAACTGGAGTGAAACCCTCGGCAGCCCACTACTCCGCCCCCTATGCTGATAGAGTTTCTTGGATCATTGTGAAAGAAACATTGTCTAACTAGTAGACATCCTCTGCAAATACACAAAACAAAACATGATTTAAGGTTTATGAGTAGAAGTATTGTAAACCAAAACTATATTAGGGATGAATACTTACTGTTTGGCAGCATGTTGCCTAAGAAGCACATCCAACACCCGAACAGCTTCATTGAACTGATCCGATTCTTGTCCTTGGAGTGCACTGAAGATTGCTTGAATAGGTATCTTCGTAGCATAGTTTATCTTCACTGTGTAAGACTTTGATTGGGGTGGGTGCCTTGACCTCTTGGTGTCGCCTTCACTCGGACTGCCTCTTCGAACAGTTCTACACAAACAATAAAATTTATGGATTAAAAGATTCTAAAATGTAATAAGGAAAAGGCATCAACACTAATGACTGTCTACCTGTTGGACGACAGGTTCTCCAGCAGAACAGGGAACTCGAGCTTAGTCCCAGGCAAAGGGCCGACAGTAAACAAAGTTTTTTCACCATCGTAGGCAAAACCTTTACCCCCCATCTCACTTTTGTACAGAGTTTGCACCATGTCCAGGACTTTTCGCCCCGCACCTTTTGACTCAACTGGGTTCCCATCTTCATAAAACAATGCAACCTAAAACACCAAGAAGGATAGCAGCAAATGACTTAAGAGACTCCAATCCAAATTTCTTAAACCGCAAATTGGATATAGACTTCCATAATCTTTTTAGATGTTAAAGGATTACATTATAATATCATTTTGTACATTCAAATGTAGCTAACATAAAATTCTGCATAATGAGAATAATCCTATCAATTTGACTATCAATAATAACATACTTGACTCTCAAAAGTCAACAGTAAAATTTGTACAGCAAAAATGAGCTCCAAACACCATACAACACATGCAATATATGTTTACAAGCACACATATCAAATACTCCACTTATAAATTTTGTAGTTTAATAGATCTTTTTTTCTTCAAGTTTGAATAATAATCTATGCCATTGTGTACAATTATATGTAGCTACATAAGTTTTAGCATAATGAGCACAAGTCTAATCAGTTTTCACATTATAAGCACATATCAAATATTCACTTTTTACCATTAAAGATTAATACATATATCATATTTTTGAGTTTAAAGCTTGGTGTGCACAATGAGTATAACTGTAATCAACAAATGTCCAGCTACATATTTATATACAATCCTATCAACTTGACATTCAATAATAATTAACTTGACACTCAAAAGTGGACTTTGTATACCAAAAGAGAGCTCACAACATCATACAAATATTCACATTCAGTACTTATGTAATTTACTTTTGGGTCAAAATTTTTTACTTGGTGTGCAATTATATGTAGCTACATAAGTTTCTGCATAATAAGCACAATCCTAATCTGCAAATTCAGTACTTATTTACTTCACACTCAAAAAATCAAATAGTGTTTGTATACGAAAAAAGAGCTTAAAACACGATATAGCACATTACAAGCATATACCAAATACTCAATTTTTGACTCTTAAAGATAAACACATTTTTGTTTTTGAGTCCAAAGTTTTCACATTCAGTACTAATAAGTTTCTGCATAATGAGCACAATCATATCCTAATCAGTTTTAACATTCAGTACTTATTTACTTCAAACACAAAATTCATTTGTCGACTTTGTATACGAAAAGAGAGCTTAAAACACCATAGAACACATTACAAGCATATATAACTGTAATGAACTAATATCCAGCTACATATTTGAATGCAAAACTAATTTTCTGCATATATAATGAGCATAAAACTGTAATCAATTCCAAATTGAATTATAACTTACTATTTGACTAGAGTAAAAGGGGTACTTACAGTGTACTGATAGAAGTAGTCGCTCGTGCTGTTCAGTTTGACGTTGAAGTGGTTAGTCAGCAAAGAGATCCTCTGCCCTTTGGTGCCAAAACCACGTCTAGCTATCGGAGTGCGGTTCGGGCCATGGACCTTTGTTGGGACAAAATTCGGTGGAATCACCGGTGGAGGTGGTGGCAAGTCTTCTTCAGCTTCAGTCATTTTTGGATTTCTGTACAAGTAGTTAAGACATATATAAGTAACACATACATGTACATAATCTTAGAAAACATATATATAAAACATGTTTGAAGATAATTTTGATAAATTTAATGCAACTATAAAAGGAAATAGGCCTATTTTCAGCATATATTATAT
Source organism: Asclepias incarnata (assembly GCA_025447715.1). NCBI lineage: Eukaryota > Viridiplantae > Streptophyta > Magnoliopsida > Gentianales > Apocynaceae > Asclepias > Asclepias incarnata. Next base: position 4,452 of record JAOEHQ010041785.1, on the reverse strand, counting down.
ACTTCACTACTTTTTTTCTAAACTTGAGTGTTTATCAACTACATTATGGTTAACCATAGATGATTTACACAAATAACATATAAAAAGTTGATAATCATAGTCTTTAGAGCTATTTTTAACAATTTCTTTAAAATATGTTCTAGAAATAGTACACAACTGTAAATACCACATGAAAGGAACTTAATCATAGTCTTTAGAGCTATTTTTAACAATTTTAGTTATCAATTTTTATAAGGTAAAATACAGTGAAACAAACAAAATAAAGGGTTTTTCCTTTTTTTATCGGATCAGTACTAAATCATCATAAAAAATAAAAAAATAAAAAAAATTGTAACATTTTTTAACAATAAAAAGAGACACATCCGTACGTACTAGATGTAAAGCAACTTCCTCCATGGCTCCATGTATAACTATAGTTAGATATATAGATATAGATGTATATATGTGCATGTACATAAAGAAAACAAGAAATATATAAAAACATCTACAAAACACACACACACACAGTACACACAAAAACTTCAGAAACAATATATATAAACAAAAGGACCAACACAACAAAATTGCTATTTATGGAAATAAACAATAAACATCATGAAAAAAACTTAACCCTTCATGATTTTTCAACCAAAATCAAAAATATGTTCCATTTTTCAAGTTTTTTTATATAAAAAATCCAAAAAAAATTAAAAAATAAACACATACAAAAACACACACAAGAACAACAGTAGATAAGTTTAAAGTACTATGTATATCTATATGTCACATATAGATACAACTACAAATATCATTTGATTATTAATGTTAAGAAAATTGTTGGAAGAAAAGGAGTGAAATCAGTAAATAGGTTCTTAAGTATAAATAGAAAATTGGAAAATAAAGCTGTAAAAAGTAAGATTTCAACCAGTTTTCTTATAGATATTAAATTTTTATAAGGTAAAATACAGTGAAAAAAAAAAAAGGTTTTTCTTTTTTTGATTGAATCAGTGAGTCGTCATAAAAAAAAAATTGTAACATTTTTTAACAATAAAAAGAGACGCTCCGTACGTACTAGATGTAAAGCAACTTCCTCCATGTATACATATAGCTAGACATATAGATATAGATGTATAGTGTATATATGTGCATGTACATAAAGAAAACAAGAAATATATAAAAGTAACATCTACAAAACACAAACACGGTACACACAAAAACTTCAGAAACAATATACTAAACAAAAGGACAAACACAACAAAATTGCTATTTGTGGAAATAAACAATAAACATCATGAAAAAACTTAACCCTTCATGATTTTCAACCAAAAACAAAAATATTTTCCATTTTTCAAGTTTTTTTTTTTTAAACTGTTTTTATATATAAAAGAATCCAAAAAAAACAAAAAAACAACACTCAACACATACAAAAACACACACAAAAACAACAGTAGATAAGTTTAAAAGTACTATTTTCCTTTTGAGGGAAACATGAACAAAAACACACACAAGAACAACTACAGTAGATAAGTTTAAACGTACTATCTTCCTTTTGAGGGAAACATGAACAAAAACACAAACAAAAAAAGAAGCTAGTATATTAGTAACATTGGAACAACAATGTAAGCAGATCTAACATATTAACAACATTTTGATGTATATATACATATATATATGCTTATAATGTATGTATACATATATATATATGATTATAATGTATGTGTGTGTGTATATATATTCCAAAGAAAAAACAGTAAAAGCAAGAAAGAAAATATTTTACCTTGTTTTTTTTTTGTTTTTTTGAAGGAAAGAAAGGTAGAAAGAAATTAAGCAGAGTTAGAAAAGAGAGGCTAAAGCAAAATGTGTGAGAAAACCCTGAAGAGGGTGATACATATATATAGATATAGATATATTATGGATGTGTGTATGTAATGTATGTAAGGACAAAAATTCTGAGTGAGAACGTGTAGAAGCAGGATGAAGCTGGTATATTTGCAGTGCACTATATGAATACATATAATCGTGCTATAATAACTATAATAATGGCTAATGACACGTCGACACGTGTCCATATATCGCTTTCCTTTTGATATTGTGTTCTTCCTGTTTTGTCCTTAATAATTTGGCCTTTTTTTTTTCAAATGCTTTTGGGTTATTGAGAGATCGGCGTGAAGCCCACGCTTGTTTAAGTTACAAATTAATATATATTGTGTGTAATACACATACACAATGTGTATACATATATGTTAAGTAGGTGTCTATGTAAGTTAATCGGGGTAACCCTTTATCAAAAAAAAAAAAAGTAGGTGTCTATGTATCCCTTGAAACTGTAGATAGCTAGATAGATTGATGGAATAATATCGGATTTGCAATGATACACAACATAGACTTTTTGACGACTACAAGTACGTGAGATATATCTTGAAGGGTAATTATTTTATTTTATTATTATATATAAATATATATATATATGTAAGATTTTATGATTTGATATGATTTGATCAAGTAAAATTTATTATTTGTAACATTGAAATTGTTTTAAAAAATTCAAAAAAACAATTGGGGTACTGTTACTATTTCATTTTAGCAAAATGCTATACCGAATACTTAAAAAATAATGTAGTCGATCACTATATCTAACATGTATGTACCACATATATGGAACAAAGACCATGGGGTCAAACTCATGCTCAGGTTAAATCTGAACCTCCTAAAAAGGCAAAACTTCTTACATCTTTACCTTGAATTCTTAGACTAAAAGCTTACTGACTTTTGATATAGTTATCTAACCTATATATGGAAATTGAGATGCGCTCGATTATATATCTAGACTAAATCAACAATTTGAATTTAATTATGTCTATGATTCTAACATATATAAAGAGCAACAAATACGTACGTGTTTGGGATGGATATCGGCATGGACGTCGTGGCACCCGGCCAGCATGGATTGGGTCACCACACCGTGTTTGTAAGGGTGGGGTGTTCGCGGTGCATGGTCGGGGTGTGGACGCAGTGTGTGGTGAAGGTATAATATAACTCGATCTTTACGACTTTACCTCACACGTATAAATAATTAAATTGCTGTAAATAATTTAATTGGGGTGGTTTGAGATAAGAATAATGCAAAATATATATAACGTTATTTATTAGTTTGTGATAGAATGAAAAATTAATCCTAATATTAATTGGTGGTATACGTTTAGAGTCGCTCGAAGTAATTAATGTACGTATACTATTACACACCTAATTGTTTTAGGAAGGTTGTTAAAATATATTATTTGTTTCTCATGTCCTGGTTTATTGTAAGTAGCACGAGTTTTTTTCACTCCTTTTGTAATCTTTGCAATCAATGTTTCGGAATGGGTCTAGATTAGTTGATCTCGTTTATTTCTAGACTTTGTTTTTTATTGTATGATTGTATCTTTTGTAATTGTTTCTTGACAACTAACGTCTTGTTAGTTGTTTTTAATAAAATGTTTGCCGTTCTAAAAATATATATTATTTGTAGGATGTTTTTCAAGAAGGTTGTCGAAATATATATTTGTAGGACAGTTAGTTAAGGTATTTATTATAGACCCTCTTATGATTGACTCATTTATGACTTTTTTTGGTTTTTGAGAAATGGCATTTATGACTTGAGTTAAATGATGATAAGGATTTTGCATAAAAATTGTTATTATTAAGGGGTTTTTTAATATGTGTCTTAACGGTGCACATAAGAATGCATTTAATACATTTTGGAAATTAAAAAAGGTAATGAGATTTTTAAAAAAATATATATTTCTCAATTTTTAAGAAGAATCTTGTTACCTTTTTCAATTCCCGATAAAAATCTTATTACCTTTTTTCAATTTTTGAAGTGTATTAAATGCATTCTTATGTGTGCCCTTAAGGCACATATTAGAAAAACTCTATTATTAACTAGTCTTAATACTCGTACGATATACGGATAATATATATATATATATATATCGTACAATTGATTTTATTTTTAAAAATAAATAATAATTAAACATGTTCCGTCACATGTATTTGGTTTCTCCAATAGTAGCATACTAAGGAAACACATGTATCATAAAAGTATTAGGCAAAATCTAATATTACTTTTGATATTGGTAATGATATCAACTAATCTAAAGTCATGATAGTGAAACATGATTCGCGTCATTTTAAATATTTCAACCACGTTTAATTAGATTAGTTAATGGATAAATAATTAAATAATAAGTAATATTGCATTATAAGTTAAAAACATAATTATATTATTATTATTTAATTATATAATATATCTTATGGTTTAGATAAATAATTTTTATTTATATACTAGCATGATACCCGCGCGTTGCGGTGGATACAATTGGCGTCAGATACCCGCGCGTTGATGGTTGTGGTATTGGCGGTGGTGGTGGGGGATTTTTTTGAGAGCGTTTTGTGGTTCGTGTGTGTTTGTGAGTGAGAGAGGAGGAGGGTGGC
>JAOEHQ010041774.1:0-12236 GCA_025447715.1 Asclepias incarnata | reverse complement strand
CATATTACCAATTGGGAGGTATATTTGGGCCAAGTGTTGAATCATTAGCAATTATGTGCCCAAAAATCAAATTACGACGAAGAAAAATTGAATTTTTTGAATTTTTAGTAAACTTTTTTTTTTTTTTTTTTTGTCATTTTTAGCCATTTTTAAGTCATTTATTTGCAATTACGTCAAATATTTTTCATCAATTCACTACATATTACCAATTGGAAGGTATATTTGGGCCAAGTCTTGAATCATTAGCAATTATGCGCCCAAAAAAATCGAATTATGGTGAAAAAAACTATTTTTTTGAAATACCGGTTTTGGATCCGGTTCCCAAAAACCGGTTATGACCCGGTCCTAATCGGGTTGGGTGGGTTGCGTTTTTTGGTTCAAAAACCGGTTTGAAACCGGTTCGGGTTTTGGTCAAATGCGGTTCTTGTTTGGGTGGTCAAACCCTGTTCGGGTCTGCCGAAACCGATTTTTGTGCACGGCTAGTACGAAACATGGCGGGGTTTGCCAATGTCGCACACTACTTGGTTGATATTAAGCTTAACCTTGTTTAATTATTGTTCTTTGTGTAAAACAGGTCCGAACTCCCATGAGCATCTCTTTTTTTTCTAATGCGAGTATTCATCTCAAGTCTGGTGCTTAATACAGAATAGCCGTGAGCAAAAAAACCGGTTTCCCAAAAACCGGTTCCGATAAACCGAAAACCAACCCGAAAACCGGTTCGGGTTTTATAGGAACCGGCGGGTTGGAACCGGTTTGTGGTATAACCCTTGGGACCGGGTAGAAAACTGGTTCTCCGAACCGGTTTTGAACCCGGTTTTGAAACTAGCCGTTATTGACTGTTATTGACCTTTTTTTAATCAAAAAATTACCATTTTGTCATCCTAACTTGTTTAAATAGGTAGGTTGTGTTTAGTATAGTTACAACACTCTATTTGGCTCAAAACACTCCAAAAAACACTAAAAATATCAAAAACGCTAAAAATAAAAATAATGGCTACTAATTCCGCTTCGCAATCCACCGGTGTTGGTTCTTCGAATGCGGCAGCGGAGGTGTCAGTAATAAAAACAAAAAGAAGCGCGGATCTCTTTACGACGAAGAAAAATTGAATTATTAGCAATTATGTGCCCAAAAATCAAATTACAATGATGAAAATTTGAATTTTTTGAATTTTTAGTTTTTTTTTTTGTCACTTTTAGCCATCTTTAAGTCATTTATTTGCATTTACGTCGAATATTTTTTGTCAATTAACTACATATTACCAATTGGGAGGTATATTTGGGCCAAGTGTTGAATCATTAGCAATTATGTGCCCAAAAATCGAATTACGACAAAAAAAACAATTTTTTAGAAGAACCGGTTTTGAACCCGGTTCTCAAAAACCGGGTATGACCCGATCCCCATCGGGTTGGGTATTTTGGTCCAAAAACCGGTTTGAAACCGGTTCGGGTTTTGGTCAAATCCGGTTTTTGTTTGGTTGGTCAAACCCAGTTCGGGTCGACCCGAACCCGATTTTTGCTCACTAAAATTGGATCACTAATTGGAAAGAATTCATTTACCTTAAAGAGCTCGCATCCTTTTTTCTCTTCTAGCTTCATTTCAAAATATGCTTTAAGAGGACTTTTAGGGGGAAGTTTAGAAGCATATATCATTTTTTTTTATCCATTACTTAAAGCATATGTTATGGGCTTGATTAATTATTGCACTCTCCATTACTAGAAGCATATGTTATGGACTTTTCGTGAGGCAGGATTGATGGCCTTGAATTTAAGCAGGTTCAATCTTAGCCTAGTTCTAACTAGTTGTTTTGGGAAGAAGATATCTTTCCTTTTTTTTGCAGACAATAGAGAGCTTATGGATACAAGAAAGGTGTGTTGGGAAAACATTGGACTGAACAAAATAGATAGTTATCCTCTTGTAGTCATGTTGTTGATTTTGTATGTGCTACTAGGAATTGGGAATTTGCATACTTCTAATTGAGGGTCTCCAACTTGGAGGATTCTGAGTACAAACTAAATGAGTTTTAGTAATAACTAGGTGATGCGGGTCAAAGTGTGGATGAACAAACTATCTTGTATTTGGAGGGTCAAGATAAGGTTAAAAAGGGGTCTTCACTAAAGTGGTCATAACTTGAGCTACGGTGCTCCGTTTTCAGCATATGACCAGTCGAAACGACCGCTGGAACGAGAAACACATTTCTACAAATGCCGTAGGCAGTTTGGGTCGACCTTCAGGACCGAAAAGGCCTTTTTCTATAAGTTATTGGACATTTTTTTATTAGTTTTCGGTTTATTTTGACTTTGTTTTAGTTATAACTTTCGGCCCACTTGTGTTTTTAGGTCCGTTCGAATTTTGCTTGTCTATTTATATGGTTGTGAACTTCTGGAATTCATCGGTTATCATTTTTATGAAAAATCAAATTTTCTCCATAACACTAGTGTGTGTTTGTGTGTGAAATCCTAATTTTCGGTATTCATTTTGAATCAACGAATATTAGAAGAATTGTTTCTGATATTCTTAGGAATCAACAGGTTTGATTGTTTATTTCGTTTTCATTCTACATCACTAGGAATATTACCCGCACGTTGCGGCGGGGTCCCCAATCCCCTGATCCATGACAGAAGAGAGAGAGCACAGACAGATCCCTCCTTGCCAAGGAGCTCTTGTTAGTCCTTTTTTCAGGAATTGAATCAATAGTTGATGTTTAAGAAGGTTATTGATAGGCTTTCACATATACATATGTAATGAACTGTCATGAAACGTTTAGATTCCACATACAATTTATTCCATCCTAATTAACAGAGTATCTTAGATTTGCAATGATAAAGCAATTCCTCTTATGTATAATGCTATTGCTTAGGTTCTGATCCATGAAACCTATAATACAATGGCTTGTTTTTTTTTTTTTTTTTAGAACGGCAATATATTAATACAATGGCTTGTGGCTAAAACATTAAGAATAATTAATGTGAATTCACATGTCAGCAAAAGAGATTTTTCATTACTTGGAATAATTAATGTGAATTCACATGTCAGCAAAAGAGATTTTTCATTACTTGGAGCTACAGTTGATGCTGCATCATAGTTATATGCTACATAGCAGGTGTTACAATATTGCAATATAGTTAGTATACGTGTCTTGTGTTTGTATTTGCGAATTTTAAAAGTCAATCTTTTTTTGTACATGCTAATTAATATATTTCTATATAAGGAGTTACAGTATTTATTACTCACTTTGGCCATTATAAAAATAGTTGACGATTATTTGTACCAGATAATTCATGTCCTTGTTTTTTTCGGGTAAGCACTTTTGGATCAGTAGTGACTGAGTTCATTCTTATTTGTTTTTCAGATTTGATGATTGTAATACCCCTGGCCTTTTTCAAGGTGAGGTACAGTAGGTAGGGTGTTCCTTGGATTTTTAAAATCTCCTTGCGCTGGGTAAGATTATTGGGTCAACGTAGCCGTGTTTGATGACCATGTCTTCGCAGCTTATGTTTAGAATTCCAGTCATGCATGGCTTCATTAGAGAAGACTGCCTTTGTGCTTGAGCTATGATCTGCAAAGGTATATAGTTTACCTCGATACATACCTTACAAGGTGGTTGCGTAGATACCAATGCGGTAGAAAGAATTAAGAGGTTCCTTCCGATTTATATTTTTTTTTAAGATTCAACATTATATTACCATTTATTTATCCATTATTGACTTGTATGATTTTTATTTTTGAAAAACAAATAATGACTAGAATGTGTGGCTAAAAATGGACGAAGTAGGGTAAAAATTTGCTACATGCATGTTTAATTTTCTTCACATTGTCTTTATTTAGCAATACTTACTTATCTACATTCATTAGTATTGTTAAAAGTGTTTTTTTTAAATAGTATTGTTAAAAGTTTTAATTAATATCAGTGACGGATCCATGTGGAGAGCATGGTATGCATTTGCATACCCTATAAAAATTAAAATTAGTGTTAAATTTTTTTTTTATATATAAAATTAAATTTTTTTTACTAATAGTGTATATCCTAAAAAAATGAGTGCATATCCTAAGTAGACATAACATACCTTGTAGGGTTGGTGAATGTCTGTTTGACTAAAATACATAATTTTAAAAATATTATTAAATTTTGCATCATCTGCTATATTTTTCTGGATCCGTCACTGATTAATATGGTATTCACGTTTGGTTTTTAAACAGAAAAAATAAAGGGCGGACAAACCCATAAGAAAAAGAAATAAATAAAAAAGAATGCTTATTGTAGATTGACTTCACTCTTCCTCCTATTGGCTAACAGGTGCGGTGGGTGTGTCCCACGTCAAGTCAGATACCTTATCTTATCCTTTTTTTAATTTTTTAAAAAAGTCTTTTTAATACAGAGTACAGAACACCACCTTTCCGTTTATAGCAAGTCAGCATATAAACAGACTACATCGTATTTCCTTTCTATAATAAATAAATTTTTACAAAGTTCTAATTTACATCCACACATACTATCATGAAACATGTTACAACTCCAAAGTCTTTAAAGTTAACAATTATTATATATAAAGGATTTCAACTTCATTAAAAACTTAAATCATATCATTCAAATATATATATATATATATATATATATATACTAGAAAATGTACCCACGCAATGCGTGAAACTATGAAGATTCAACGTAACGGTAAAACTAAGGGCGACAATGTTCGGTTCTACTGATCGATCGTGACCAATGATAATGTAAAATAAGTCTTTAAATTTAAATTTGAGTATCGAAAAAAATATATATTATTATTGTGGACAATTTTATTAATATTGAATTGAATAAATTCTATATTTATGATTATTTATGATTTTCTGTTTTTAAAGTGTTTTTAAAATTTTCAATTTTTAAGACACATTGCAAATATTTTATAAAGTAGTTTAAATATATAATTAAAGTGAGAATGTGTGATTAAACAAACATTAGATGAATATAATAAAATAATACTACTAACCAATATATTAGTGTATTGAAAAGAAAAAAAAAAGGTATTGAATTTAATATTTATTAATAACAAATGGATAGATAGATACTTAGACGTCGAGTACACATTTGGACAACAAAAATGCAATAAAAATCACATCTGAACCAAGTCTGTCCGCCCGTCCTGCAAAATCATGGAACGCCTGGATTATGGGAAGATGAGTTATGGGTATTCATTCATTCATTTCCATTCGATCTTCTCAATACAAAACTTTATTTTCTTAATTATTGCTTAATAATAATCATCATTTTAAAAACCTTCTTCTGATTGTGTGTGTATATATATATATATATATATATATGTATTGTTAGATGTAAGCATTATAGGAGAAGATGTATGATTCGAGCACCCTGTTGCAACGAAATATTTGGTTGTCGACATTGTCACAATGAAGCTACGGTACTGACCTTCCTTCATTTGACTTTTCCTTACATTCCATTGTTTGTACGTTCTTGTTTCCACAAGTATCGATCCACACATATTTACCAGCCATGATTAGAACTCTCATAACCTCTTGGCTGATGGGTCGCCTGCTAAGACCAAGTCCCTTTAGTGTTTGTTCATATTTTTAAGTAATGTTATTGATTTTATATATAGATTTATTAGTATCATAGATCTACATTAGGACTAATTGTTCTCTCTCTTCAGAACATGTTGAATAGTCCATCTGATCGACATGATCTTGTTCGATATGATGTCAAACAAGTATGTTTCCTGATACGCTTTTCAGCTTATTTAATGTTTTTAAGTGCCGTGTATGCTTTCCTGTACGTTGTGATGAGATTCATGATATTGCAGGTTATTTGTTTGGTTTGTGACACCGAGCAGCCGGTATGTTTTTTGTGGCTCAAAATGTAACTGATTGCTTTGATTTTATTTTATTTTAATCCCACTGTTTCACTGAATTTACTAGTGTTTGTATCTATATCCAGGCTGCTCGTCTCTGCACAAACTGTGGTGTCAATATGGGGGAGTATTATTGTGAAATTTGCAAATTCTATGATGATGATGTATACACTCAATCCTTTCATACAACTTTTAGATTCTATTAGTAGGTTTCTGTCTCACTGATGCTAACTTTCCATTGCAGACCCACAAGCAGCAGTTCCACTGCGATGATTGTGGCATTTGCAGGTTAGTAAACTATGTGCATAAAGATTTCATTATCTCTGTTTAGTTCTTTTTTTTTTGGCATCAAGTCTTTTATTTTGTTAATCCAAAACAAATTACGAGTACATCATTTCCATCCATGGTGGACAACCCACCATTTACAATTTCCCTCCAACTACAATTAACCAATTCTATATCTACTTCAACCTCTATACATTTACCATAATTCATTCTAACTCAAAAACATTACTTACACAAATAATAACACCAACCAACCACAAGCCTTGCAAAACACATAACACCTTTGCCATCCTCCTGCACAAGTCATAATACCTGCATTTCATTCATAAAACTGCCATATCACCAATTCATAAACAATCCCAATCACACTTGATTCATCTCCCAGTCATCTCTGTTTAGTTCTTTATTGATTCGTCCGATAACAATTTTTAGCAAGTTAATTGGTGTTCTTTATGTCTCATCCTAGTTCTATACATTTTATGTTGTTCAGAGTTGGCGGTCGTGAAAACTTTTTCCATTGCAAGAAGTGTGGTATGCATCGCCTTGAACAACTCGGGTTTGATCTGTTTAATTTCATAGTGGTCTGAGCTTTAAATTTAAGGCATTGTTGGCACTTGCAATAGCTCATTTATTGTTGCATATGACCTAGTCCCATCAATACGAGTCTACATTTGACTTTTGGGTGTAAACTAGGTCCATTTTGCCATCATGCTACATCACTCAGGCATGTTTTTTGTAGTACATGCATGAAATTTATGTCAGAATCTTTATCTGTTTATACTTTTTGATTATCAGGATCGTGCTATGCTTTAAGTCTACGTAACAATCATTCATGTGTTGAAAACTCTATGCGGCATCACTGTCCTATATGTTATGAGGTATTTTGCATTTCCATTCTCCCTTTTTATTTATACATTACCACTCTTGGTCATTGGAAAACTTGCGAGTTCTAATATTCGTAACGCTGCATTTACAGTATTTATTTGACTCGCTGAAAGACACCACTGTCATGAATTGTGGGCACACGATGCACTCTGAATGTTGCAGCGAAATGATCCAGCGTAATAAGTAAGCATTTTGTAGCATTCTCTTCGTTCATTAACTTATCCTGTAAAAAATTGTTAAATTCTTAAATTTTCTTCTACAGATTCTCCTGTCCTATATGCTCCAAGTCAGTAATGGATATGTCTTTGATTTGGGAGAGACTAGACAAGGAGGTGTGTCTATTGAACCAGTGGTTGTGAAATAGTCTTATTTCAGGCTTACTTATACTTTTTCAGCATTTAGCTTCAATGTCAGACAAGCTTTGTATAGGAATTATCCTTATTAATGCTATAGTTTTTTCTGCAAGTTTTGAACAACATTTCTTGATCAGTCTTAAATCCTATATGCTTTGTTCTTCTATTTACAGATTGAAGCTACGGTCATGCCTGAAGATTACAGGCAAAAGAAGGTAATACGCTGCAAAACTTACTAAATACATTGAAACAGAACTCGTTCATATAAACGGTGAAATTTGCAGGTTTGGATCCTGTGTAACGACTGCAATGACACCACCGAAGTTACCTTCCATATAATTGGACAGAAATGTGGCCACTGCAAATCTTATAACACCCGGACCATCTCCCCTCCCATTCTTCCTCAAGAATCATAATAGCAGGCAGAAAACAAAGCTCTGATCGGTGGAAAGTCTGTTGGTTGGGTTTGTATAAACATCATTTTTTATGTAATTCTTTCTCCACTAGTATGTGGATTAAGTTAAACTTAAAAGGCCCAGTAAAATGACTGGTTATACTGAACACATTGGCTTCTTTTCATATATAATGCGTAGACTATAAACCAACGGTTTGGTCTAGTGACATTCACTAAGTCGATCATGTTTTGTCTCATGAAGCAAGAGGTGTTCAATTTGATTCTGATTGGAACTTTGGATGCTAGGGTTTTTTTTTTCTGTTATATATACATTAAGATTTGGCAAAATCAATGAATGGCTATTTTAGAGATAATCAATGAAGGTCAAAAATATATTATCAGTTTGGAAGCTTTGTGGGTTATAGTGGATTAGGCTGTAAGATGTTTGATCCTTATAATACAACCAAATCGTTTTTTTGTTCTGATTCCAAATCTCTTGTGGTTCATGTCCAGTCTGAGACAAATCATTGTTATAACGGGTCATACCAGAGGGATTTGGTTCTAGCGATATTTGAGATGACCAGTCAACCAAGATTGTTAACATGTATAGATAGATGTGTGTGATATTTGCGGTTCTGGAGAAAAAAAGAAACTGTTTTAATGGATCCTATTCATACCTTGTTACCTGACTTTTGACTGGCTTTTTCTAGGGTTTTTCTTTGTTGTCCCACCCCCAAAAAAACTTGTGACCTCGAGGATATCAAGTGAACCTGAAGTGTGGGTAAAAATTCGGTAGAGGAACTCAAACTCGTGACTTCCCGTTGATAACAGAACAAGTGGCCTGTTGGCAAGATAACAAGTGAACTTGAAACCAAGAAACCAAAAGGTTGGAAAGTCTAGTTATAAAAAGTCATGGTTCATATCATGACTTGTGTGAATATACGCGTATGTTATTAATTTTGGTGTAATGAAGGGCTCAATTTGTATTTGAATATGGGTGAATATGGAGTATACACCAGTATATGTTAATATAATCTTGGACACTACTAGTGTGGTTAAAAGAGTTGCACCCCTTTTGGGTCCTAAGACATTGCCTATTTGATGTGGGTGAAAAATTACAAGGTCTACAAGTGGGGAACTCGCTTATTAGAGGGGTCACAATGCCTCATAACGAGTCATTCCTAATGGTGTTGGCTCGTTATCAGAGCAATAACGAGCGGACGATGAGTGGATAACAAAGGCATTGTGAGCGCTCTTAGTGAGTGTTCTGGGTGCCGACTATAGTTGACATCAATATAGCTTGATCCGCACATAACCTGATCAGCATCAGTGACAATTGATTATAGCGACTTGAAACATTTTATGTCTGTCGTAACTGCTTAGTAACTTCTGGGACCATTTTAATTGTCATGTCAATAAATTTTGGGTTATATGTATGTAATAGTAATACAAACACCAATTTCAGTCTCTTTGGCAACCTGGTTCTAATTTTAGAAACAAACTGGTGTTTTATTAGTTATATGAAGCCAATAAGCAATCAGCTAATCCTAAAACGACCAGGAAATAAAAGGTTGAATTATCATTATTTTTATCTTTTGAAAGTGATCACACCATACAAAGAGATATCTAGACAATTGAAATCTACAATCTATACACAAATCCACATGTATAACTTAATAATGTATCCAATTCAGTCAGTTGAACTCATCATGATAGTTCAATCAAGCTAATGGCCTATTCAACAATCACTATTTTAACCATGACAGCTTAACAATCTTTTTTAACTATAATTTACACTCCTCCACTTTGGATATTGACATATCTAAACTTATTTTATCTTTTACCCTTTTAAAAGTTAAAATAACTTTGAAAATATGTTTAGAATTGGGCAAAAAATTAATTTCATTAAAAGGTATAATCACTTTTGTTGCAAGTGACTATTTAATTCAAGTCCTAAACAATCATATAATAAAAGATTAATAATAGTTTTGTTATATAAATTTCCAACTTTTTAGCATTTTAGCCTTTCTATTATGATTTAATTCTTTTAGTTTAAAATTTTCATGGTTTAACTCTTTGAGGAGATGTCTGATCTTTATATATATTATCTATTCTATTATCCTTTATAAAGATTTACCTTCCTTCCTTTTTTCAACTAAGAAGTTGATAAACCAAAAATGCTTCTCTCTTTTATTCACTAATCTAAACATCTTTACTTAATATACCTATAATACCTTAATGAAATGATTTACAACATAGATCCATCAACTTCCAAAATAACTATACTACCCCCTTTTACATCAATTACCTTTACAATAATAACCACGTCACTGCTGCCACCACCCGTCGCCACTACCACACACCGCCGCCGCTACAATTATCGCCATCACATCGTGCAGGTATGCATCTAGTTTAAAAAAATTAAAAAAATACATGTTTTAACTCATAAAGTTTATTTTTTTGCAATGATTGTGTTCTTGTAAATTATTTTAACTCTTTAACTTTTAAAAGATCAGTGGTTTAACCTTTAGAAAAGTTGAAGTAATAAGCTAATACAAACTTAAAGGATTAAATTAAATCAAAAAAAAAAGAAAGATTAAAAAAAAAATTAAAGAATTAAACCTCTATTAATCTAAAATAAAAACAAATCCTATGATATAAAATGGTCATGAAATTTGAAAGAGGGTTTGGGCCACTCAAGATGAAACACCAACCAATGATTTGGATTCTTCCATGATAGGAAAAGAGATAAAATAAGACATGTTTTCTCAAATCACTCCCACTATCTTTTTGCCTAAATAACCAAATCATGTCAACAACTTGTGCTTCCTTCTTCTATAGCATCACTCTCAATCCTTCATCTTCAAGATTCAACAATCTTGTTTCTTCAAATAAACTTCAACTAAGCCCATCCCCATCACCATTTTCTTCATTTCATCTATCCAAAACCCATGTTTTCAATACAAAAAGACTCAATCTTGTGACTGCTGCAACACCCACAAATCTTGAACAATCACCTCCTAAGTCATCATTTAGAGACAAAAATCCTAAAGATATCAATGTTTTAGTTGTGGGCTCAACTGGGTACATTGGTAATTATGTTGTTAAAGAATTGGTTAGTAGG
Organism: Asclepias incarnata; assembly: GCA_025447715.1. Taxonomy (NCBI): domain Eukaryota; kingdom Viridiplantae; phylum Streptophyta; class Magnoliopsida; order Gentianales; family Apocynaceae; genus Asclepias; species Asclepias incarnata. Next base: position 1,336 of record JAOEHQ010041774.1, on the reverse strand, counting down.
GGGTTTAATGTAATTGCTGTTTGTAGAGAAACAAGTGGAATTAAAGGTAAAAATAATAAAGAGGAGACCTTAAATAAGCTTAATGGTGCTAATGTTTGTTTCTCAGATGTGACAAATTTGGATGTTTTGGAAAAAAGTTTGGAAAATTTAGGTGTGTCAATTGATGTTGTTGTGTCTTGTCTTGCTAGTAGAACTGGTGGTGTTAAAGATTCGTGGAAAATCGATTACGAAGCTACTAAAAATAGTCTTTTAGCTGGTAAACAATTTGGGGCTAAGCATTTTGTTTTGCTGTCTGCAATCTGTGTGCAAAAGCCTCTGCTTGAGTTCCAACGAGCGAAGCTGAAATTCGAGGCTGAGTTGGTTAAAGAAGCCGAAAATGATGAGGATTTTAGCTATAGCATTGTTCGCCCGACGGCTTTTTTTAAAAGTTTAGGAGGACAAGTTGAGCTTGTGAAAGATGGGAAACCATATGTGATGTTTGGTGATGGGAAGTTGTGTGCTTGTAAGCCTATTAGCGAGCCGGATTTAGCTTCGTTTATTGCTGATTGTGTGTTGAAACCTGATAAGGTTAATCAGATTTTGCCTATTGGTGGTCCGGGGAAGGCATTGACACCATTGGAACAAGGGGAAATGTTGTTTAAACTTGCAGGAAAGAAACCGAATTTCATTAAAGTCCCGATTGAGATCATGGATTTTGCCATTGGGGTTCTTGATTTTCTTGTTAATATATTTCCTTCAATGGAAGATGCTGCAGAATTTGGGAAAATTGGAAGGTATTATGCCGCGGAAAGTATGTTGATTTATGATCCGGAAACTAAACAATATAGTGATGAGGACACCCCGAGTTACGGGAAGGATACATTGGAAGAATTCTTTAAAAGGGTGCTTGAAGAAGGAATGGCTGGACAAGAACTAGGAGAGCAAACATTTATTTGATAGTTTTTGAGTTTATGATTGTGTTCAAGGTATTTACTTTGCAAATATATTGTGAATTACATGCCATTTTTGCATATATGATGTCAATTTCATTCATCTTATAACACTTGTTCTATAATTTTTAGAAATTTTGAGCAAATTTTTGTCTTCCTCAACTATAAACCCCATCTTGTTCAAGTTATAGATGTGAATATGGGTTAATGTATGCTATATTTCTTTTGCCTAGCGGATTTTCAAGTGACCCGTTAACCAAGGGGTATGTGCGTTCTAGGGCCTGTTTCTTTTTTTAGTTATTAAGTGCTGAGTGTATTAAGTGGCTGAAAGCATAAATAATGTCTGTATGTATTAAGTAATAAATAGGTAATTGATGGTTATTTTTGTTTATTAAGTCAAAAAAGAA
>JAOEHQ010041763.1:0-12236 GCA_025447715.1 Asclepias incarnata | reverse complement strand
ATAAAATAAATTAAATTAAACGTATATAGGAACAGTTATATACGAATATACGTATATTGAAAATACGAAATGTTACAGTATATACTAAATATTACACATGTATATACATATGAAGGGATACAAAATAATATATTTTAAATACATATGATATCTTAATATGTCCACATAAACTTCATACATTAATTAGATAAGTATTATTACATGTTAAAACATTATTATTATTATTATTAAATAATTTTATTTTTGAACGACAAAACATTATTATACATTTAAAGTTTTGCTAACATTGTTATACCATTATTTACTTGACATATCGATTAAATTCGTTAAAGTTAGTCTTGTGTATATAAACGGTAGATTAAAATAAAAGTTATTAAATATTTTAAATAGTTTTATGCAATATAGTATTTTTGGTCTATACACTCATCGAAAATGTAAGTTAATATATAACTTTCTTAATTTAATTCAGCAAATATACGGACAATAATACGGCATAACAGTTCCAAAACTTGACGTATATTCTCAACTAATATATTAAAAAAGGGTAAGTCGGAGGGAACCCTTGATCCCCGGTACCGCATTGGTACCAACATGCATAGACCACACAACACATGTTCCAGTAAAACACCTCCATCCAATACCCCACACTTGAGCAATTACCTAAAAAATTTCCGTTCATGCTTGCAAGCAGGATAGACACTGTGCCACTTAAGAACATTACATGGTGAGGCCTAAGCTTTATAGGTAGGGGATGACCAGTTGAGCTAATTCAAGTGGTTTCTCAAGTAATATGTTATGATACATATGTGATAGAAAAGAGACAAAAGAAATTAAAGGTGATATCTCATATATTATTTTATGTGAATTATCTATAAGTTCATTAATATACTAGACGAATGCTCGTATGATGCGACGGTAATGATGGTGACAGCGGCGTTGTGTTTATCCGCGACAACAGATATCTGCGACAACATGCGTGAACACAACTAGTTGTGTTTATCATTGTCATTCCTGTAATGTACCACATTGGGTAAAAATTTAATTTCCCCATTTTTTTTTATTATTATTGTCATCCCTATAATAAAACTAGTTCATTTATACTCGAGTTTGCTTTCTATTTGAAGAGACACTTAGCGAAATCGAATTTAATTTTGTTGTTAAACATTCGTTATTTCTTAAACAACAATGGACATTTATAAGTTATAACCTGCTAAATTGTTCGTTCACAAGAAATTTATATGAATCTCCATATGACTTTAGAAATATGCACTTCATTTTACAAAAAGAGATGCTAGGGTTACAAACAATATACCCACCACAAAATAGTCTAGTGGCTAGGGGGTCTATTTCCTTAAAAGATGTTTCATGTTTGAATCATTTCCTAGACATATTTGGGGTGACAATGAGTATTTATTTTTCACCTATGGTGGGCCCCGGTGAGTTTTCACTCCAGATCTCTAGATGATAGGGGAATCTCACCGAGGGGTTTAAATTAGGGATTTATTCTGCGAGAGGCTCTCTAGTGCGGATCCGGTTAAGACAATATATGCTAGACCTTCCGACATTCGTGAGTAATTCACACCTTTAAAAAAAAAACAAAAACAAATACTATACAAACAAATTCTTACAAACTCATGTTACACCAACGAAAAACAGAGAGATGAAAAAGGAATAGAAAACAAATTTTAATATGATTGATTCATTTCATATACCATGTCAGTTTGTAAAATTGTGTTTGTAAATAGTTTGTACGCATAGCATTTCTTTTTTACAATCCCCTAATCAGTTCGATTTTCAAGAAGAAAAAAGAAAGCCATTCCTCAATATATATTAAATTTGAAACATTCAATTCAAAATAAAATAAAGTCTGAATGAATCAAATTTTACTTGGAGTTTTCGGTTTGTCACTTTTGTGACCTCACATTTGTAAGGAAAAACCAACAATATGGGCCCAATAACAACAGTGACTGAACGAGGAGTTTAGTGAGCTCATATGTCATATGTTTTGACACATGCTAGAAAAGAAAAAAGTTGAAGTCCATATCATGTAGGCCCAATAAGTTTAACATGCACAAGTTGGCGTGAGTCGCCCGAAAAGACTACTCAGTAGCCCAGTAGCATCACCGACCACATGCTTCTTTAGTTCTTTGTAAAAAAGGTGTGTTTGGTTTACAGGTTTAGGAACTTGGACACTCAATTGCATATGTGTTAGTGTTAGGTGTGTGCAAGATCGATTTAAACCAATTTGAACAACGAAGGCACCTGAACATCCCCGGTATGCAAAAGATTGATCGTGCCTTAGTATTTTTCCCAAAAAGCCTGTTTTGAGTTCATTAACGATAAAAGCTGAAAAATCAGAACTAGCTTGAGATAATAATTAAACTCTTTATCTTCAAGTACATACATGGTTTTCAAAACTGGTTATTTCTTTTACATGTTACAACTATTTCATCTATATATTTGTTTACAATGTCCGTGTTTTACTTTCATTCGAAAAGGGGCCGGTAACTAGTCACTGAATGGTTCAATATTTGGCACGGTTCTGTTAGACTCACCGGAGTAAGGCTGCCCCCCACCCAGCGCCACCCTTGTTTGCCCCGGAACACCCCCCAATAGCACCCCCAAGGGGCGTCTTGGCCAAAGAAAGGAGTTGCCTGGCATGTATTAGGCACCCTCCTTTAGACTATGTTGTCTGTGTGTGTGTACACATATATATGTATAGTATGTATGTGTGTGTACAAGCCGCCCCCTCCTTTGGAAGCCTCACTCCACCATTTTGGAAGGGGCTTCCTCCTATGTGATATGGCGTCACGTGTCACAAGCCGCCCCCTCCTTTGAAGCCTCACTCCGGTGAGTCTTATTTTCGTTTATTCAACTTTGGTACTTTGCATCTCACACGTTCTTGTAACCATCACCTCTTCTCTATGCAATATATTCCATCATAAAAGCATGCTGATTTTTTGCAGAAGGGCGTTAACATTTGTGGAAAACAAGATTGTGCATTGTTTAGTTTTTGGTGTCAAACCTCTTGGTAAGTTGCATTTCACATATTTGGTTTGTTTGAAGTCCATATTAACTATAGGCAGTTGCCAGTTTATTTGTATACATATTGCAGACTTGTAAACTTTATGCATTTCACGAGACAAAAAACTGTTGCAATATCAAGAATGTAAGGAACACAACAGCATTTAGGATCGTCAACAGTAGGGTAATACACTCAGGATAGTTTTCTAACATATATGGTTTCCAGTGGTCGAGTCTTGAAATAGTTCAGTCTGTTTTTGAACCCGTGTACAGGCCTAAGCCGGATAGTTACACCCAATCATGAGATGAGGATATAAAAAGTGTAATGAGTTTTCACTGCTAAGCGACGACTAAATTCTTTTCATTTGCTGTATGCTTGTTATGAATGTATGATGATGAACGTCGTGTAACATATGTTAACCAAATCTCATGGCCATTCAAAAATCTACCAGATTCATTCAGATTCACTCATATGTGATACGATTCAATTAATTTGGTATACATTCCAACTGCTATGATATATGCACAAACCTAACATGAAATAAGGAAGATAGCGAATTGCAGTTACATTTTAATTACATTTTAATGTATTTCAATGAACACAAACACCAATCACAATTTATTCCTTTCAAAATAAAGTAGTTTGACAAGGCAATCATTCCTAAAACATTTATGGGAAGAAGCACCACCTGAAGTTAAAGTATAGCGATTGATGATGCAAAAATTACTAGTTACCAACGCAATGCATCCCTTCATTTCCAGCAAGAACATGCCCACCTTTTTCTACACACCTCTGTCACCGGCCGGACATAAACCCTCACCACTTGGTTTGAGGGACTAGTAACACCTTAATGACTTTGCAAGGAGTAAGGACCTTTCATCCAATACATGTTAGGGATTTTTATCCCAAGAGAATGCTATTTTACCCAGGTCAAAACCACGTTAGATAACGTATGATAAAGGCATGTTGTTAATTCTTTTTACCAGACTATTGATAGACTAATTAAAATGATGTCCAAGAAAAAAAGGATAAAATAAATCTTATGAATCCAAATCCGTAAACTCAATTTATTCACACGTCACAACAATTATAATGGATGCATCTAGAGTTTTTGAGAAAGAAAAACCCAAAACATTTAACTTTTATTAAACCTATCAAAATGTCTACAATTTTCACAGCAGATGGATCATGCCGTACCCCATTGGGTCCGCCCACAACTTTCTCAAACCATCTATATAACTTTGAACTATTTAAACTAATTCATGCCATCCCTCATAACATTATAAGCTAATCTATCTTGAGATTCAGGCCTCACTAAAAGATAAGTTCAGTGCAACAAAAAAACTATTCGGAAGGAAAAGGATGATAAAGAGGGAAGAAAGACGCAAGGGGAAGGGTTCAAGCCCTAGAAAGAGGTGTGTGGCATCAATGAAAGAGCATTACTCAAGGTTCTATATACTTACAAGATGTGTTGTTATCTTGCTTTGTTACTCTACTTAGATATACATATAGCATATAAATGTATGTAAGCATTATGCACGTTCTCATTATATATAGTAATGATTTCACGTATGATGAAATTGTACTAACTGCTAAAAGCATTTTACATGATTGAACAAAAAGAAGGTTATGTGAAAATTGGACTGATCATTCATTCATGTTTGTTCTGCAATGTACACTCGATAAAGTCATTGTAATCGGAAATGAAGTCATTTGATATAAAACCAAGATAGGATCAACATTTTTCACTTAGAAGAAGAGCATTTGCTCTTGATCCATTTAAAACCAGTTGAAGTACCTTTCTTCACTTTGTGTGCTCCAACAATCGCAGCAGATTTCGCTTTCACCAATCCAGTGGATGCAACTGCTTTCACCTGGTCCATCTTCTTGTTGTTATCATTGCTCTTCTTATTCTGCTTTTCATAATTCTTTTCTTCATTGTCAAAAACACCATTTCCCCATTGATCAGACCAGCTACCAGTTTTGCTTCCCATACTGTGACCTGAAATGTGTAACAAATTTCAAATCAAGGTTAATCTTGTCTCAATGAAGTCCCTCTGGGAACTAGTCAAGGGGTGGCAATTCATATCAAGTCCGGGTTTCACCAGTTGGTATCACCCAACCCGAACAAAACACATATAATTAATCATGTAAAAAAACTCAACCCTAAACTGGACAAGCTTAACCATGTACCTGGACATGACATACGTGACCCGTTTATCTAAACACATCAAAGAGATTGGATTGTAAACGTGGTAAAACTTGGTTAGGTGGAAGGTGGATTGTAAAGAGTCAAGTGTATAACTTTTTACTTATTACAATTTTTTTTTAATTAGAAATTTAACCAGGGTTGGGCCGTTTTATCTACAACCCAACCCGAACATGACCCGCTAATCAAACAGTTATGCAGGTTGACCTGTTTACAACCCGAACCCAACCAGAACTTGTATCGTATTAAGAATTCCAAACCCTGAGAGGTGCTACAAGTAAATCAGGAATCATAGACGTCTATGTGATTACACAGAAGCAGAATACAAAAATTTATCATAACCATAACCAATAGATGCATCATTTGAAACTGCTTAAGGCAATGCTATCCTTGTTCCTTGTGATTTTAACTTTTAACAGGGTGTTTGGCATTGCCTTCTGAGACTGACTATTACATTGTTGTGTTTTCAAGTTGAGTATATCAAAACTTATTCTAATTATTTAGCCGTCACTTTGCCTGTAAATCTATAAATAATCAAAACCTGTCAAACACTCTAACAACCAAGTATCTGATTATCACAACTTCAAACACTATCCCCCGAGACCCTTTTAGTTACAATTTAAGGGGTGTTCAACATTTCTCATTTAAATGCTTATCTGCTTATCGCTTACTTTTAAAACAAAACACTCATAGAAAACTGTTTATCTGCTCATTTATCCCTAATAAGCACTTTAAAATAAGCAATCCCAAACACCCGATTTATCATTATAAGATTCTAAATTATTCCCATATCACATAATCACTTTCAAAACACAATGCCAAACTGCCCAAACACCTCCTTATCATATAAGTTTATTTATTTCTTTTTTAAAAAAAGTTTAAACCCTAAAACTACAATTATACCATCACCATCATTATTAGATACAAACTGAAATAGCTTTACAAATAAATAAATTAATTAATAAACTTATCATGTAAAAAACTATGCAAAAAATAAATAATAAACAAATTAATTAATTAATAAACTTATCATGTTAAAAAATATGCAAAAAATAAATAATAAACAAATTAATTAATTAATAAACTTATCATGTTAAAAAACTTGCAAAAAAAATAAATAATAAATAAATCCTAGAGTCCAAAAACCCCTTTTCTGTGTATGTGTCAAGCTGGATAGAGGGAAACTAAACCACAACAGATAAAAAAAAATAAAAAAATAATAATAACAATAATAATAAAAGGAAGAAAATGAAACCCTGTGTTTATGAACCGACCCGACCCGTGTAGAGAGAGAATCGACGGTGTTGATGACTTGTGTGAGACCCAGCAAGAAAAAGATTTATATAAGGGTCGGATGATATGATAGTTTCTATTGGATATATCTGTAATATCTATACCTCTATCAATTTCTATTTTTGTCAAGCAAATAGTCAGCTGGTTGCTTACTCAGCACTTTTTTATTTTTATTTTTCTTTTCTTTTTTCTTTTAATTTATTTATTTTAACGTAATGACTGACAGTGATTCACGTTTTCAAGCGGTTTGGTGCATTTTATGATTTTTTATATATTTTTATTTTTTTAAATAAAAATTAGTGGGCAGAATGTTGTGTTGGTTTGGTCATTGCATGGTCCGGTGTTCCTTGAAAATCAACGTATTTGACACTAAGTTAATTTGTAAAGCTGTTGTCATATCTTGTAGAATTAGTAAAAGAAGTATTTGCGCAAGAGTTTTCAATAGTTTCATTCATGATATGGACTTGGTCGAATATGAGATGATAGGTAACAGATTCACTTTCCTGGCTGAGGAAGGTTTCTCAAAAAAATTAAGCAAGATTGATAGAGTACTCGTCAGCAATCATGTCAGGATCAGATGGCCTTTAGCCTGTCTTAAGGCTCTCCTGAGATTTCTCTCGGACCATAACCCCTTGGTGTTGTCGATCAGTGATTCTAATTTCGGCCCGAAGCCTTTTCGAATTCTTAACTCGTGGCTCGATAGGCCGGAGTGGAACGAAGCGGTATTAAAGGCTTTTGACTCTTTCACCTTCTATGGGGCGGGAGATACTAAATTACTTATGCTGTTCAGACACTTAAGGTTGGCAATACGACAATGGAGGGATGAAGTTTTTAAATTAGAAGGGGAAGAGATAGAGAAGTGCAAGAATGAACTGGTTGACCTTGATCTTCTGCTGGAAGAGCGTGAATTATCAGAGGAGAAGAAATGGACAAGAGTTGAATGCAAAAGAAAAATAATGGAGTTAGAGGAACTGAAAGCCAAAGACTTGAAACAGGTGTCCCGGATTGATAAGCGGGAAATCAAAGAACACTATCCACGGTTTGGCGGAGAATGGCAGGTGGATTGATAAGCCCAAACAAGTCAAAAGGGTAGTTTTCAATTTTTTCAAATGTAAATTCTAGGAAGTTTGGAAGAACCGGCCCAAATTTGACTATTGGTCCGGGTCGAAGTTGGACAATGGTATTGCGGACTTGTTGATTAATAGGTTCTATGTTGAGGAAATTAAGCGGGCGGTTTTCGAGTGTGGTGACGACCGCGCTCCTGGTCCTGATGGTCTGAATTTCCGGTTTATCAAAAAGTTCTGGGATCGGCTGGAACCTGACTTTGTTCAGTGAGTTTCATGAGTCGGGGATCATTCATCGTGGGTGTGGGTCCTCATTTATCACTCTCATTCCCAAAATTAAAGACCCGGGCAGCCTTCAGGACTACCGCCCTATCACTTTGGTTGGCATCATCAATAAGACGATTTCCAAGGTCCTCGCCAATAGATTGAAGCCCATCTTGGGATCAGTAATTGCAAAGAACCAGACTGCGCTTCTAGGAGATCGGTATATCCTCGACGGACCTTTAATTCTCAATGAGTTGATTGGTCTTTTGAAGAAGAGGAAGGATAAGGCTTTCTTTTTTAAAATCGATTTTGCTAAAGCGTATGACAATGTTAATTGGGGATTTTTGGTGTCTATTATGGATTCTATAGGCTTTCCGGTGAAATGGTGCAAGTGGATCCTTGGGATTGTGTCGTCTGCCAGGTCGTCTGTCTTAGTGAAAGGTTCACCGGCTTTCAAATTTCAATGTCAAAAAGGGTTGAGACAAAGCGACCCTGTCTCTCCCTTCCTGTTCTTAATAGTTATGGAAGCGTTGTCGGTAATGATTAACAATGCTAATAGGTGTGGTACATTCAGAGGTATTAAACTTTCAGATGTCGGTCCCTCTATTTCTCATTTGCTTTACGCAGATGATTGTGTTTTTTTGGGCAAATGGTTTGTGTCTAACGTAAAAAATGTTTCAAGACTGTTGAGAGTATTTAACCTTTGCTCCGGACTTAAGATTCACTTGGGTAAGTCGAAGCTTTTCGGGTTGGGTGTTTCTTCTGAGGAATTGTTTGAGCTTACTGAAATGGTTCAATGCTCAGTTGGTTCGCTTCCTTTTGTCCACTTGGGGATTCTTATTGGCGCAAACATGAACAAGATTTCAAACTGGAATTGTATCTTTGACACGTTCGAGTCCAGACTCTCTAAATGGAAAGCCTAGTCTTTATCCATCGGTGGAAGGGTTACCTTGATTAAATCAGTGCTAGAAAGCCTCCCAACCTACTATTTCTCCCTCTACAAGGCACCGGCTTCTGTGATTGAAGGTTTGGAAAAAATCATGAAGAGATTCTTGTGGGGCGGTTCTAGCGGTGTGAATAAAATCCATTTGGTTGCTTGGGAGAGGGTCGCCTCCCCTGTTAGCGCGGGGGGTCTCGGGCTTTCGAGACTTAAAGACTCTAACTTTGCTTTGCTCTCTAAATGGCTGTGGAGATTTAAATGTGACCGGGACAGTTTATGGAAAGAGGTGATCTTGTCTATCCATGATAAGAAAAGAAGCTGGGGATTCCTTCCAGCGAATAAACAGGTTAATGGTTCCTGGGCCAAGATTGTTAAAGTCGTCGATTCAATCTCAGTGGATGGGGTGGGTATCCATCAGGTGTTAAAAGCGGTATGTGGCAACGGATGTAACACTAGATTCTGGCTTGACGTGTGGATTGGCAATGTCACTTTAAAAGGAGGATTCCCTTCGCTTTTCAAGCTCGAGAAGGAGAAGAAATGTATGGTCGGTGAAAGGTTCGATTGGCTAACTGCCCAATTCTCTGGTAAGTGGCATTGGTTGCGTGCCCCTTCTTCTACGGATGAGATTGATGACTGGAGGAGGCTGGGTTTATTGCTGGGGGATTTACGTTTGTCCAATTCGCCTGACAAATGGATTTGGAGGGGCGCAAACTACGATACTTTAACAGTTAAAGCAACAAAGGATTTCATGATGTGTGCCAATGATTTCAGTGGCAGGTACGTGTTTCCTATGTCCTCATGGATTCCAAAAAAAAATTAACATTTTTATGTGGAGACTTGTTATGGATCGGCTGCCTACGGTGGAGGCTCTAAATGTGCGAAACTGTGGCATTGCGGATGTTGGTTGTGTTTTGTGTGAAGATGGGTTGGACTCTACCTGTCATATCTTCTGCGCATGTCAATTGGCGACGGCTGTGTGGCAGTTTGTTAGTGTATGGTGTCGAGCTACCCCTTTTCTTGTCTTCTCTACCAAGGACCTGGTAGAATTACACGAATACATGGGGCTGGGAAAGAAAGAAAAGAAAGAACTTAAAGGTATTATTATGATAGCGAGTTGGTGTATATGGAAAGCAAGGAACGACAAGAGGTTTTCTAACTTGCCTGTGAATACCGAGAAAATTCTTACCGATATCAAGTCCTTGGGGTTTCTTTGGTATAAGAATAGAAAGAAAAAAGTGTCGATTTCTTGGAAAGATTGGTGTAATTTCAGATTAATGTAATTCTTGTATGTAATTTTTGCCCAACAATCTTGGTCGGGATACTTGTGAATAAAATATTACCTTTCAAAAAAAAAAGAAAAAAAAAGTAAAAGAAGTAGATAACAAGTGAGTGATTGAGTTGATCGCGTGCACACTTGGTGATGGTTGTGTGTGGCGTTTTTATAGCGGGGATTAACATGATCATAAACATACGATGTTGCGATACATACGAAAAATTATAATTCATTTTTTAAATCAATAAAGTTTTTAACTTATACGTACATTTTTAACTTAAGTTTACCTTATTTTATAATGGTTTATAAGTTTTAGAAACTTGATAGATTTAGTTTTCTTACACCAAATAGTTTACTTTTTTTTTTTTTATTATACGTGAGCTTTAAAGTTTCTTATTTTTTTAATAATAATTATATTTTAAATTAAAAATATTATATATCATACTATTTAATTAATTAATAAACTATGATATAAGCAGAGACTAACTTTTAAAAAAAATAAAGATATGATTGGTTAATAAATGATTATAACAATTCTCTAATAATATATATTATTAAAGGGATAACTTATATGATGTTAACAGTATATAGTTAGGTGATGTTAGTGAATGTCTGTGAGGGAAAACATTAAATTCAGGGGGGTCCCCTTTTATCATTAAAATATTTATGTGTGTGCAGCATGTATAATGTTAGCAGCATATAACATTTTCCCTATTATTAAACCAATTAAAATATTTGGAAATTTAACAAATTTTATTTTATAGGCTTGACTTAGCTGCTACAACAGCAGCCATATTTAATGCAGCAAAGAAATTTTCTATTTTATTTTTACATCTTCGACCTATATCTATCTTATATTTCTTAACCTTCTTTAGCCACCTAAATGATAAAGACGTTCGTCGTCATGCTATCTGAGTATGTTCTGAGTCTTATAAGTATTCGTTAGCTTGTTCTTCCAAGATTGTATATAACAAGATTTGAACATGATACGTGTTCTAAATATCTCAACGAACCTTTCCTTTACCAATGTTAAATTTAGTGCAAAAATGAATTTTATTGTTAACATTGTAGATGTATGTATTTATGTTGTGTGAAGGATAAGAAAAATCTTAGGGAAACAATCTGTACACCACTAGTTTTTGGATGTACACCACCAAATGTGTTTTATGGTGTTGTACTGTACAACACTATAAAGCACATTTGGTGGTGTATTGCCAAAATCTGGTACTGTATAGATCATCACCCAAAATCTTACCTTTAACATCGAGCAACATCCGGAAGAGCCGAGCAACTCCATGCCGACCACCTCAATCTCCCACACCTCTCGACGCCAAGCACCACGTGGAACAACATCGAGCCTGATGTCAATGCATACCCTATAGTCCTATACTTTTAGGATTTTGCTAATGATGTTACTAATACATATTATATGCATAAATAATCGTATTTATATCTATATTATCAACACCTAAAATAACTTAGCGTAATATATCATTGTTGTGTGTCTGTAAAAATATATTAGTTAGTGACAACTGACAACTATTAAAGTTGTAATTTGTAAAACCTTTATAATTGTTGTTTTCTTTGACAAAAAAATAACATCTCTTCAAATAACTTGTTCCATTTTTATTTATTTTTTTTATTGATGTATCTACTTTTAATATCTAATGCATCTTTCTGCTGTCTACACGCTATAGGTCCAAACTACATAAATAAAACAATAGAGATGACACAGGTTTGAGTTTACAAAAAGAACAATATTATAGAAGCACATATATTCAACTTGATTACGCATATTCATTGCTCTTTTCAATATGATAATTAAAGTTTCATAATGATATCCAACTTATCAATATCTATCTCCTGGGACCTAGACCATCTGTAATTGTTCACATCATCACCTACCAAAAATACTAGCATTACCTTCTCATTAACACCACATTCTCTTTTCCTCCATAATCAACCCATTAGACCAATTGTAAGGGTGGGTGAAATGAAAAGGTGAAATGAAGGTGATAGTTAGGTGAAGCTAGGTAAACTTTTAAGTGATAAAGGTGAAATCTAAAGGTGAAAGATAGGTGGGTGAAATGGTTCACCTAGGTGAAGAGGGATAGTGGGCTCAAGTTTTTTGTTTTATTATTATTTGTCTTATTTTGATTGGGTATATT
>JAOEHQ010041752.1:0-12236 GCA_025447715.1 Asclepias incarnata | reverse complement strand
AGACCAATCCAAAATAGGATAAAGAACGTCTGAACGTAAGACTAGAACCTGACTCGGAAATCGTTTAAAACGAAAAACTGACACTGAGTCTTTATTTTGAACCATTTTATATTTGAACTTGGCATTTCACTAGACAACTAGTACTTACTTATGAACGACGGCAAACATAGCTATGACCAGACGGAACAGTTAGGTGACGGTTGTCACAAGGACGAGCTTTAGGTGGGCCTTATTTTATTTTATTTTTTGGTATATGCGAGTGTGCGGAAATAATAAAATATTTGAGGATGTGGGGAGGATGAGGTATGGTTGGTAGGGGGTATTCTTGGGGAGAAAGAGGTGATGTCATTGGAGAACAGGGAGTGTTCGTGGATGGGAGAGGCCTAACATCAATGCCCACTTAACTCTTTAGTCTTCACGGATTTAATGAACACATCTCCTCCCCTTTCAACACCGCGGCCTTCTTGGGAGAAGTTGTCGTGACCCACTGCACCCAGCTATTTTCTTATTCTTTTTGACCGTTCAGCTAATCAGAATCCGTTGCTATTTTTAAGTATTAAACAAGTGGGAATAAATTAAAAATTGTCTACCACTACGTTTACTGGTCGGGGTCCTTTTGCAAGTAGTCTCTTTATCCGTGGGCAGAAGTATGATTATCTACATCTAACCTCCTCAATATTCTGTTTATGGCGGGATTAGATAGCACTGAGTTGTGTTGAGCTGGGAGAAAAATCATCAGTTTCAATGGATTGGAAAAAGATGTGTTGTTTTGCAGACACTCCCATGCTCTAAATTAAGCAAAAAAATAAATGACAGATTACAAAGGGTATCAACATCATGATCATAGTATCTTAATTAAGTTTCTTATATTACAATTTACAAATGCAACACACATTTCAAACCATTTTCATGCTTTGGTAATTTAATTACATACCATACATTACAAATATCACACTAACTAATTAATCAAACTCACAACTCTCAACATTCAAATCTTTATTTGTATGAACAATAATACATTTCATGCAATAAAAGTGATCATCGTTCACAAAGGCCTTTACCTGAAATTTACCAAGTTGGCTCATGGTAGCCAATGTTCTCAATGGCAGCTACAGTCTTGAATAGACGACGCTTGTGAATCTCTTCCACTAGGGACCGGTGTAGCAGTTGGCTGCGAATGTCAACTACTGATCCTTCCCTCTTTATATTTGTGTGTCGGGTTGTGTCTGGCCCTACATTTTGTCTGTTCCGTTGTGTGGTTACTCTTTCTTGACCACAAAACCTCGTAAAGTTCTTAGTCTTCTCAAAATGTTGTGGGTCGTGACTTATAAATGAATTCGAACGATGCTCATCTTCATTGTCTAAGCAGTAATTGAAGTTGGAGTAGTTATAAGAATTTAATGAGCTCTGAGAACTTGCATCATCGTCATCCTTGTCTATATCATGACCTACATGATAGAGTTCATATAGTTAAACATTGCTTATGTATGAAAAATTATCGATATCCGCTGCTCTGCATAATGGTTCTCCATAGAGGAGGGAATATTGACAGGTATTGCCCTAAAGAGTCATGTCCATGTCTAAACAAACTAAATTTCCAAATACCATTGGCTTGGGTTGTGACGACCTGAACACTTTTATCACAGTTTTTTTAAACTTTGATTAATCACTAATTTATTAAATTAAGTTTTGATAGCTATATATATTGTTTAATAAGTTCTTTAATATATAAGTTTAGGAGGTTTTTAATCCTTTAATAGCACTTCGGATGAACTTGAACTAGTTTGACCTTGATTTGAGCCATTTCATTTTAGCCAAGTTTTAAATTACAACTAAATGTCTAAATCTCCTCAATTTTTAAGCAAAAGTGATGCATCTTGTCTTTGAAGCATAAAACATGACAATCTTGAACTAGCGTTTACCTTGTCTCCAGTCAACGCTTGAAGAGATCCTTGTACTTGGTGGTTGATCATGTGTTGTAGTGTTAGGCAAAAACAAGCTCCGGGGAGAAACTTGAGATGATGAATGTGAGGAGGGCGAATGGAACGGGTGGGGAGTGTTGTCTTCATCATCATCTTCATCATAGCAAAAACTATGAAAATTGAGGTTTTGTAGTGAACCCATGGCGAAGGACCCTTTTTTCCATGTTGGAATAAAATGCAGAATCTCCTTGTCAATCATCTCAGCAATATCAAATGGTTCCCAATCGTCTATCTCCAATTCCTTCACCATTTCAGTAGCAACATCATATGCCGTGTCACTAGCAAAGTCGAAGGGGAAGTATATGTTCCTTGCTTTACCTACAAATTTTTAGATATTACTAGTAATTAGTTACTAGCTAGTTTGTAGAACTAAGTATTCACAGATCCAATACTCAATATTTTTTTAATTGTACAATATTACGTACCATTTTTATCAGAGATGAATACTTTGAGGATGATTGAGTCATCTTCTGAGTTCATGGTGCCGGTGATTGTCATATCAGTATGCTTTACTGCATCGTGAACTAATGGAGAAGGCACCTTTTCAGGAATTTCCAGAATCGAGGTAGGAGCTTGAGACGGTATTTTTGGGATGGCCATTACTTGATCATTTTCTTCAATAAGGAGGAAGGGATCCATCAAGAGCTCTCTAGCTGATGGCCTACTTGATGCATTTTCAAGGCATTTTCCTACAAATCGTTGAGCTTCAGCGCATTCAATCTGATAGAAAGCTTTTGGCAACTTTCCCTGACAGTTTCATTTATATATTACTCGTAGCATTTATGATAAAATTATTGTGACTTCATTTGTCCCCAAAATGCTACTAGCTCATGAGTTCAAAGAGAATACAAGTAAAAAGTTAAATGATCGAATATGATAACAAGCGTGCAAATTAAACATACCGAAGTGACCTTCTTGTAAATTTGAGCTGGATTGGAGCATTCACCGTACGGATATTCAGAGGTAAGCATTTCCAATACACACATTCCAAAAGAGTAAATGTCCACAAGCTCATTGTAATCTTCTTCGTACATTTCTGGTGCCATAAATTCAGGTGTGCCTGTTTCATGTAATATTGCAAATCTCAGTGTATTTAATTTACAAGGAAGAAAAACATTGAAGAATATGGTATGTGAAGAGTGGTAAAGCTTCAAAGATCATTGCCTATGACACTATGTGCATTCTGTGATTCACAAAGAGTGGCAGCTAACCCAAGATCACCAATCTTTACTTGGCCAAGATGACCATTGATGAAGATGTTATCACACTTTAGATCTCGATGGATGACCGGAGGGTTGTGGCTGTGTAAATATTGAAGGCCTTCCAAGATCTGGCGTGCCCAATCTTTAACCGCTCTTATGTGCACTCGCTTGTACTTCTGTCTGTACCTGCATACATAAAGTCTAAGTAATATGACCAAACTTCATTGATGATGAAACAAGTATAAAAAGAACAATAAAGCTTCAAAAGTAAACTAGAATTTCATTATCTTCTTCAACAAATATAAAATAAGCAGGACCTCTTGGCTGCACATATGTCATATATAAAATAAGTTTTATTGGCAATCAAACTCAATATTAGAACATAATCATTTACAGCTTCACTCTTGTTTGTCTTCTTTAGTTTTTAGCAATGAGGAAACATGTTAATATATAAGTGTGATCATAAGGTAGAAAGTGATTACTCTCTTAGGCTGCCAGCGGTGAACATTTCCGTTATGAAGTTAAACGTCTTCCTTTCTACATTGATCCAAGTTGTGTAAAACCGCATTATGGAGGTGTGATTGAGGTTCTTGAGGAGATGGACCTCGGAATATAAGCGTTGAAGTTCTTCTGGTGACCGGACAATGTCATTCAGTTTCACCTGATTCCATGCTACTTCTATTCCCAACACTTCATCAAATGCCTTGTAAACTGTTTTTGATGCTCCTTTTCCCAGAGTTTCCTTGAACTAAAGCCAACATTAATATATCTTTGTAAATTACGTACAGTTTGGCATGTCATATGAAAATATATTGTTCATTGCGGACCGCCACCGAGGTGGTTTACTAGTTAGGGGTCATATTTTCTTATAAGTTTTCTCGTTTGAAATCTCTCTAGTTAAACATCTAAAAAGTGACTAGTCACGGAGATATCCCAATTAAACCGTATACATTTAAGTAAAAAAAAATATGTTATCCCCGGGTAACCTGGACAAGAAAAGCTTCCCCCGTTTACCCGATTGTAGCCATTAATATCAAATAGTTTGATTAAAATGAGCCTATATCGTTATATACGAGTAGAAAGGTTAACATTACGATTATAAAGCCTTCTATGTCAAAGTTATGACCAAAAATTGTGTAATAACTTAAGTAGAAGAAAAGTAGCTATTATAACACCTATTGTAATTTATAGAAAAAAGAATTATGTCTACGGAAAGATGGTAAGGTAGCAATTTAAGTAAAACCAAAAGTATGTTAATTATCATATATAAATTGGCATATTCATTAGAGTAATCTAATGTACTATTTTCACTTCTTGTCTTCTTCGTTGATAGTTTGTGTGTTCCATATATTTAATGGGATAAACATAGGTGCTGCATCAGCACGACATTATAGCAGTTATTTATAATTTATTTTTCTTTTTATTATTTATTCACGTGATGGTTGATTGTGAGGGCAATACAATGCAGCTTGCTACACCTATATTTTCCCAATCTTAATTTATATTATATGTCATGTCAGTTAAAGAAAAATAATCTACTAGCTAGGCGATTTAACAAGAGCCCATTTCTTCTTCTTTTATATACACAAAGATAACGTGGGCATAACCACTTTATTTAATATTTGGATAGTAGTTTTTTATGTGCCTAATATGTCTTTTTTTACCAACTTAATTATTTTCATATTTGGCCAACTGCTAGGTCAATGAAAACAAAGTCAAAAGCATATTATATATATATATATATATATATATAGGTTCTGGTTTAAATAAAATAAATATTAAAGTAAAACAAATAAAATAAACTTTTTCTGTGCATCAGTTTATATATCTGTGCTCTATGAATATTCGTGCATCAGTTTTATTTTGATTTAATTGTCAAGATTTTATCCTAATTGTTTTATTTTAATACTTATTTAACATTAACTAACCTCTCTACGTATATGTATGTAAATACCCAAGGGCGGATCTATCTTAGGGCCTCGGGCCCCGGGCCCCCTCCATTTTTTCGTTTCGTAGTGTTATTTTATCCGTAATTCGTTTGAAAATTTATTTCTCTTAGTATTATTTTATAGATTCCGTGACTTTTGGCCTACTCCGTCACTTTAGGCCCCCTCAGTGACTTTTTTCAAGATCCGTTACTGTAAATACCCTTAGCAACACTTGGCCTCAAAATATATGAATGTGGCTCAAAATAATCAGGTATCTTATATTTATAAATATTAGAATTATTACTCCATTATTTAGACATACATGATACATGGCTTATGTCATCTAACAGTAAAGGCCAACAACTTGCTTCTGTAATCGATAAAGGCCTAAACATAAGTTTTTATATTATATTATATTATTATTATTATTATATATTATATATATCTATACTACATATTAAAAATTATCCCCCTTGTTGAAAGTTACAACATGCGAAATGTCTAGATTGTCCTTAATGAACCCAAAGTATTATAAGGAATTACCCAATTTGCCCTTAATGAATTAATTTACACCATAAACCTTTATCTTACTAATTTACAACCTAAACCCTTATCTTCTAAAATATCTCCACTACCAACTTTACATCAATTACATTAACATCAACCTACACCACTCGACGTCGCCGCCACCACCAATAGTCGCCGTCATCACAACCAGTCGCCGCCACCACCAGAACGTCGCCGCCGCCGCATTGCGCGGGTACCGTGCTAGTTATATTTAAAAGCAATATGAAAAATATAAAGTTCAACTTAATAATTATTATAATGCATTATTTGTAAATAGTATTCATAAGGTCAACTCTCTTTGCTGACACGTGCAAGACTATTTTTAAACGAAAATAAAATAGAATATCATAGTGATTATAGCCACCTCTTTGCCGATACCAGACGGGTGGCTGTTGTACGTATATGCATCCAAAAAACTGAAAGAGTTACTTTTATTTAAAAATCTAAAAAAAGAAAACCACAAAACTGGCCAAGAAAACAAAAAACTTCAAATTATATATAACTTGATTTATTTATTTATTTTCATAAGGTATGATAATATTTACTAGCTAGGTAATTAATTCTTTTTTATATTCTATCTAAGGTTTTGTACTTGAATGCACATAAATTATGGTTTCAAAAAAGAACAAGGTATGGTTCATATGTGTATGGTGAGTTTTTTTTAAATTAATTTATGACCAAATGTACATGATACGATCGATTCTAAAGTTAAGCATTTAGATTTAGAATTAAATATAAATAAAGAGGGTCAAATACCTAAAAGTTTCTACAAAATAGTAAGGAAAATGAATATTTTTTTGAAAATCAGTCTAATAATCCTTTTAGCAATTTGATCACGACCTTTGATAAAATCAAAGGATGAAATTAAAAGGATGAAATTAAAAGAGGGAATGAATAGATTACACTTGTCATGTAATCAATTTGTCAAAAAGATTATTAGGCTGATTTTTTAAGAAAAATTGTAAAACAATTCATCAAAGTATAATGAAACTTACCCGTCCATATCGGCCTGATGGATCCGTTTCAGCATAACCAAGTTGCGATTTTGCTCCACGAATGGAGTCATTTGATCGAGATTTGTACATGGTATCTTATGAATGCAATATATATATATATATGAAGAGCTAATTGCTTAATAAGGTTTAAAGTACGTACTACAAGTAACCGTGGTCTATTAACTATATCTTAACATGTAAAAGCGAAATAAAAAGAACACTTGCAATAAATAAAAAAGAAGTAAAAGAACGATGACGATTAAACGCTAGATGATCGGAGGTCTTCCTTCATGGTTTTCATATGGAAAAACACCAAAAACAAGCCAGAAAAGCATAGAGTAATCGATCCTAAGCATTATCCAAGCCATCACTGCAACGTTGGTACTCGAAACGTGTCCGTTTGAAGCCATTAAATCTCAAATACGTATTAAGCAAAGAAGACGGGACGAAAGAGAAAATAATAGAAAAACTAACTGGTTTTTATGATATATTAAAGATTTAAAAGCAGATAATATCGCAAGAAACTTGGTCCCTAAATTTAAAAAACCTGTGCCCACGTTTTGGTAATTCCATTTGTGATTGTTGTGCAAAAAATTAGGATTCAAAGTATTCAAATCTTGTAGAAATGAAAGAGGATTTTTGAAAGGCAAAAGATGTTAAAGAAAGACAGAGGAAAAACGACTTTTGAGATGGTGGAAACAATGAGTTGGTAGGTCGTATTTTTGTAGCGAATTCATATATACTAACACAGATGAGGGCTGTTGGAAGAGAGTAGAAACAACCTAACGAAAGTGATATAAATTAATAAAATAAAATAAATAATAGAGTTTGTTTATGCGAACATAGGCTGAGTCAATATATATGATCTTTTTATAGAAAATACAAACGGCATAAGTTTTTGCCACCTTCAATAGGGACTCTAATACTTTTACTTTGTGGTTTTTCCATTTCAACCTATTCGGTCATAATAAACTTTTTTTTATTTAAATATATATAGTCTAATTGGATTATCTTCATGACCGTTTTCGACTATTATGAGTATAACTTCTCGGGAATTTCAATTATGCACTTATTCAACACTGTAGGAATCGATTCAAGCTTTCCCCAACCCTTTCTCATTAATAGACGCCTGCCGTATACAAAAGAGTGATGTTCATTTAATAAATTCCTTCTTCTCTATCTATCTTTGAGATTTTTGAATTTTTCAAACTCGATGGACATGCATGAGAGAAATGCTATTCCACTCAACAAAGAAAGAACTTTTACTTGTTCAAATAACAATTAAGGTGAAGTAGGGTCTTTTGATGTTATCAAGCTTGTTGTAGATCTTGTTAAGAGTAAAAAGGTGGATTAAAGCAGCATTAGGCATTTTTGTAGTCTAACTGGAATATCTCCGTGACTGTTTTTGACTATTTTTCTGGCTACCCTCAAGATGTTTATCTAGTGAGATTTTAAATATGAAACATCTTCTAAGAATAACCGACGTATAACCAATAGGCCACCTTGGTGGTTTAATGTTGGTTTACCAATACTTTTATGGATCATCGTAGTACATCATGTCACACTCTTTCGAGAACGATAATTGAGTTAACTTTATCGCTATAATAGGTACATTGGTGCTCGCACTAGTGTCCCACTAGTATTGTGTAAGGTACTGATATCGCCTAATTTATACATATTTATTTTACGCGATATCATTTCTTTTATGTTTAAGTTGTGATTATTTTGATGAACTTTTGATCCTTAATAGATGATTTGTTGATTTGTAGGTTCATTTGATGTAACACGAAAAACGAGCTAAAACAAAGTGATTTAAAAACCAATGGTTATTATTAGTCATGATTTTAATTTTTAACTTTGAAGAACACTTTGACTCCTTTGACTAAAACACAATTATACTTTGACGAAAACATGCCATGGATTTAATTGAATTGTTGATTTGGCTTAAGGAGGTCATGACCCAGCTTTTAATGGATTGGCTCTCACCATCAAAACCATATCTTATATCTTATATATCTTATCTCTATTAAATGAAAAAAAGTCTTTTCTTCGATTGATGATGTGGCATGTAATTAAGTTAATAAATTTAACTTTAATTGCAATTAAGTTCTTTTTTTATTTTATATTCCTCACTTAATTAAAGCTTCACAATTCTAACTTTTTTTTAAAATTATTAGTCCTTTAAATTTAGTTTGATTGAAAATAAATTCTAATCATTTTTTCATTTAAAGTGTTTTTCATTCTATTAACCTTTATTTTAATTTGTATTAATGTCACTTATAATTTTACTTTTTAAAAATATATATGAATTGTAATGAATCAAAAAATTTTAAATATAAAAATGAACTCAAAATATAACTAAAAAGTCAAATACATATTTTGATTTTATCAAATATGTAAATTCTAAGAGAAAAAAGAATAAGTAATTTTTTTGATGTTGTCATATTTACTTAAGTTCTATTTATCTATTTTTCTATGAAAGATAAAACAAAGAAATAAATAAGAAATTAAATTCTTTTGTTTACAAAATATTAAGAAATTAAATTCTTTTGTTTACAAAATATTTATTTCAGATATTAAATGATCGTAAATGAAACATTTTTCATCTTTTTTTTTTTTAATTTTAGATTACAACTAACCAACTATTGATCGTTATAAAGTTAATTCATTTTAAGTTTTAAGTTTAAAATGTGATTTAAAGGTGTCTCGTGTGTTAACACGGGACATAATCTAGTATATATTATGGAAAATCTCTTAAAAATTAGCCTAATAATCTTCCTAACAACTTGAATGCATGACAAACGCAATCAACCGATTCTTTCTTCTGATTTCATCTTTTTATTTTACCAAGTGTCATATGTTACGTGGATTAATAGGCTAATTTTTTAGAAGGATATATCATTTTTCATATATTATCTATACTATCTTATAAAGCATTTACATAGTGTCTTAAATTTTGAATTTTTTAAACATTACCATTTTTAACTTATTATTCAATGTTTATGTTATATTATATATATATATATATATATATATATACTGATTTACATAACAACTTTTATTTATATATATTTTTATTATAACAACAAATACAATTTGTGTTAGACAATTCAGAGCCGGCGGTCGGCGAAGCCGATTGCCGGACACCATCACCTTTTAACTTTAACCATCAATTACCGCGCATTGCGCGGGTATTATTTCTAGTTTATATTATATTATAATGGGTGACTTTATTGTTGAAAATTCAGTTTCATCAAGAGTATCTAGAAAGTTTTTACTTATATTGATGCGGGCAAGTGTGGAAGAGCGAATTTTTTTGTTTTTTTTTTATGTTTTGTTGGACTTTGTTTATGACACAGTTTTCAGTCTGCTTGTTTTTTAAGGCCTATTCGAATTTTGCCTTGCATTTTATATTCATGTAAACATTGAGAAATGATCAGATTATTGAGATATATATATATATATATATATATAACTTCTTTCTTTTCTTTTCATGGTTGTATTATTTCTTTTCATTCATTACTTTTCTTTTTTTTTAAAACTTTTGTTAGTATATTATTAAGTGTGTCAATATATCGATTCTCATATATTTATGTTTTTCAAACAGATAACACTTCCATCTCAAGTGCGGTTGCAGAAGATCTTTAAGCCATAAGATCAGCGTTGATGGAAGATATGATGAATGAGATCAGCGATAATATCCATTTTGTTATTACGTGTAAAGAGAATACTATGAAAATTAATGCATTTAAACTATCAAACTACAAGTACTTGTGTATGTTTTAAGTTTCTCTCCTTTAAATGGTTTGATAATCAACTATTCATACATTATATATTTATATATACAACCCATGAGTTTGTTCGTACATCTACGCAACGAGAAGGTACTGTTACATTTAACCGTCGTTTTTATAGAGGTCCCGCCGCATCACGCGGGTACCCTGCTACTCTTTTAAAAAAAAAGATAATCATCCATATTGTTAATTCTTGTGTTGATAAAAGAGGTTTGGAATAAAACTCAATTGATCAATTACGATGTTTAATTTTTCAATTAACTAAGGGAAAAATCCATAAAAATGTATCTTTTTACTTAAAATTCATAATTGATGGAACCTATTTAGGTTTTGACTATTAAAATGATTTAGTTTTCAAAAAGTTTGCAATAAAAAGTAATATCGTTAATTTTCATCGTTAGTCATCCATTAAGTGTTATATCAGCATGCCACATCATTAAAAAAATCCACATAAACATCTGATATGACAGTGATTATGTATACCATTATCATCTTCTAATACCTTTAAAAAATTCCAATAATAATAATAATAAAATATTATATAAATGTAATGTAAAAAAAGAAAGATTTTATTTATTGTTTGAACCTAAAATGATAGGTTCAGTGAAGGTGATGGATTTGACGTTACAACCACCGTAACTCCTAAAAGTTCAGTACAAACCTATCAAGTTCTTGGTAAACCTAAGGTGGCAATGATTGTAGAATAAATGTGATATGATTGAATCTGATTGATTAATGATATTAAATGTCAATCGAATGTGTCTTGAATGTTCTTTGAATGTGATTTGATAAGAAAATGATTTCCATTGATTGATTTTATTTGTTGTTCAATAGGTATGGTGTATAGAGAACATATCTGATTTTTGGGGGTTTTTTTTTATATATAATTGTATCAATGAATAACAGATATAAATATAAAAAGAAAACTTTATGTATTATTCATTTATATATAATAGTATACATAGTCACCGCCACATCAGATGTCCACATAGACTTTTTTTAATGATATGACATGCCGACATGACACTTAACGGATGCTTATTAATGACTAGCGATAAAAACTAACGATATTATCTTTATTGAAATCTTTTTGAAAACTAAATCTTTTTAATAGTCAAAACCTAAATAGGTTCCTCAATTATGAATTTTGAGTAAAAAGTTCAGTTCTTATAGATTTTTCCCATTAACTAATTAGAAGCTAGATACACCTAAAAGTTTATTTTCCTAATCAAAACATCTATACAAGAAGTTGTCTAAATTTGAACTTATCTAAAAAACATTTACAATTATTATGCTTTCTTAGAGAATATAGATATGAAATCATATCATACTTTGCCTTAAACAAACTTATTATTATGCTTCAATAAACAAGTTACTATAAACATTGCCCCAATTATTAAATAACCACTCTCATTGTTGCTGAAATATTATTTCTTTGTTTCGTGGGTATCTATTTCTATCTTTTTTTTCTTTCAAATATATTCTTTCACTGTGTAATAAATAGTTATATATTGTGCATAAATTGAGATATGTATTTGGGCCCTTTTGTTTCACCACAACCATAAAAAAAACTATCTATACCCGCCATAATCATATTGAGTAGTGATTAGTATTACTGACGTCAAAGACATGTGGTAGAGTTGGTTAAGACTTTGGGTTTTGGTACAAGTGACCAAGGTTCAAGTCTTGGTAACTACATTATTTGTTCTTTGACATAGGAAGTCCCTCAATGAAGGGGTTTGGGTCTGGTAACCCCAGGTTTGAATCT